>APFE030006010.1:8686-57501 GCA_000404065.3 Pinus taeda
TACAAATTTAGTATTTACTTTTTATAACATTATTTATATTTTCTGAACCCATCAAATAGGTTCACTAGAGCTTTTACCAAAATTTATTGTCAGTTAGCTTTGTTACAAATTTAGCATTTATTTTCTATAATTAACAAGTATGAAACTCAACTCATTTAATTGATATTTTTATATTCATTTTTTTTTTTGATCTTTTTTCATTTGAGTAGTTTTTTGCTTTTGCCATATAATGAGACACATTAACATGCTTTTACCCATTGTATTTTTAAAATTTTTAATCCTTAGTTATTTTATGTAACCCAACCTAGATCCATCTTAACCCCAGATCTATCAAGTGTGTAGGGGGATTCAATCTCTCAAGGTGTAAACCTTTTTTTGAATGTGAAACTTGAGGAAATGATTACACCTCAAGAGATTTTATCCCTCTCGATGCTTGATAGATCCGGGGTTAAGATGGATCTAGGTTGGTTCTATAATATTATATAATATCTATATTTGTATCTATACGTCCCTTTCTTATTCCCTCTCTCTATCTCAGCCCCTAAACATACACATTCTCTTGCTATATCTATCTATCTCTCCATCTCTCTCTCTCTCTTCCCCTTTTCTCCCTCTGTCTCTTCCCTCCTACTCTCCTTTCTCACTCTCTCTCCATTGTTCCCTTGTCACTCCCTCTCTCTCTCCACTTTTCTCCCTCTATGTATTTCTTCTTCCCTCCCTCTCTTTCCCCCTCCAAATCCAACTTTCTCTTCTTATCTCTCTTGAGTCCTCTCTTCCCCCCACCAAATCCAACTTTCTCTCCTTCTCTCTCTTGAGTCCTCTCTCTCCCTTTCTATCCCACCTCCTTTTGTCTCCCCCACCCCCATCTCTCTCTCTCTCTCTCTCTCTCTCTCTCTCTCTTCAACTTTGTTACTATTTCCCTCCCACTCTCCTCTCTCTCCCCTTCTCTCCATGTCTCTCTCTCTTCCCTCCAACTTTGTCACTATCTCCCTCACTCTCTCCATGTCTCTCTCTCTTCCCTCCAACTTTGTCACTATCTCCCTCGCTCTCTCCATCTCTCTCTCCCCTCCATCTTTGTGCCTCCCTCTCTCTCTTCCCCTTATCTCCATATCTCTCTCCTCTCTTCTTTGTATTCTCCCTTCTCCTCTCTCCCTTACTTTCTCTCCATCTCTCCCTTGTGACTCCCTCTCTCTCCATGTCTATATCTCTATGTATTTGTTCTCCCCTCGCTCTCTCACTACCCCCTTATATCTTAAATTTGATCCCATTATATTGTGTTTAGGAAAGTATCTAAATTAAAAAAAACTTATTGGTTGTAAAATATTGAACCTCTATTTTGGATCAATCTTGTCAACTAAAATACAATAATGAAATACTTAAAAAAATCATGCACTCTCTTTCCTCTATTATCGTTAGTCACTTTGCTTTCTCTCATGGCTTATATCCTTAGTTAGTCTGGATACTAGTTTTTAATAATATTATTTATATTATAGAAATTTTACCTCTTTATATATTAAAATACTCAATTTTAACTTTATTAAAAACTTAATTTAATTTCTATGGGAATATTTTTAGTAGTTGCAAGGATACAAGGTTCAGAGATATCTCAAAAATAATTATAATTTTTTACTTTTAGATTCAGTTAAAAAAATGTTATAACATTAAATTAAAATAAAATCTTTTTATTGTGAAATAAGTTATGGTTTTTAAGCATGAAGTATTGATAAACTATGGTATTGGCCCATGGTAGTATAACAAAACCTATTTACAAGTTAATAATATTATTGTCATATTGTTATAAAATATTTTGATTGTGAAATAAGTTGTGTTTTTTGGGCATGTGGTAATGATAAACCATGGTATTGTAACAGATTCTATTTACAAGTTAATAATCCATGGTAAAGTGGGGGTGAATATCCATGGTTAAGAATATTTCATACTATTATAAAGCATTTTGATTGTGAAATAAGTTTTTTTTGGGCATGTGGTATTGATAAGCCACGGTATTGTAACAAAGCATATTTGAAACTTAATAACATCCATGGTAAAGTGGAAGTGAATAACCATGGTTGAGAATCTTTTCATACTGATATAAAATATTTTGATTGTGAAATAAGTTGTGTGTTTTGAGCATGTAGTATAGATAAGCTAGGGTATTGGCCCATGGTATTGTAACAAATCATATTCAAAAGTTAATAACAAAATCACAATATAACAAATTGAATTTTATTATTTTTATTACTTTTAACTTTGTATTATTAATTGAATCAACATTTCAATGTTTACACTCATCCTCGATACTAGGTTTATATTACTTTTAACTTTTTATATATTATTTTTAACTTCTTGTTTATTAGTTTTAACTTTTTATTGTTATTTGAGCCAACATTTAAATGTTTACAATAATCCCGATATCACTTTTACCTTCTTCTTGTTTTTTATTTGGGTTGTATGAAGGTAGGGCTTTATTGACTATTATTAGTTTATCATTTATCAATACAACTTATAATATTTGACTATGAAAAATAAGTATCTATTTTTTAATATTATTAAAAGAATTATTTTTCGAACATTTGATTTGATTGAACCATAATTTGAATATGTCATTGCAGTGTTTGCACAATATAATGATATATGGATATATTTAACTTTGAAAAATAAGTATTTATTTTTTAATATTATTAAAATAATTATTTTTCAAACATTTGATTGAACCATAATTTGAATATTTCATTGCAATGTTTGCACAATATAATGACATATGAATATACTTTTAGATATGTAGTGACTTTTTATTCTTAAGGGAAATCATCCAAAAATAAAAACTTTGAAAATAACCCATCTTAGGTAAATAACATATTTACCATCAGTTACTTCCCACCGTAATTTAAGCAAGTCTTTGCATAAAAAATGGGTAAGAATAAAATGTAAATAAATATACTTACCATGAGTTAATTCCCACCATGATGTATTTTGTCCTCAATATTTATTAGGGGTTACTACCTACTAAAATTCATACAAGTCCTTATGTCTCACCAAGCAATTAATTTATCCACTATTAATTTGACATTGATCAATGTAAATTATATTTTTTTATGCAATTTTTCCTAGAACACAATTAATTTATCCACTTCACATACCAATTTAGACCACTATTAATTTAACATTGATCAATATAGGTTATAATTTTTTGTGCAATTTTTCCCATAACATAATTTTTAACTTGAATGGAAAAAACTAAACTATCCTACCACACTTGTTTCATAATGTAATTATTTCATTAAATTGATATATACATTTTTCATTTTCCTTTTTATTCAAGGCTGAGTTTAGGTCCACGAAAAATTCAGTACTATATGGAAAAAACAAACTACCATATACATCTTATCTATATCGAGTTTTGACATTGTTGTAAGTTAGGTGGGAAACATGTTGAAACTATTCTTTAGGTTATTATGCTAAAATTCATCATTTATTTGGATTTGTTGAGATTTTAATTGGTCATAAGTTGTTGGATTTTGAGGCTTCCTTTAAAGTGTTTTTGATTGACTCCGCCTTTTTATTTGGTTTATCTTTGGTTTAGTTTTAATGATTAAGTGAACATTATAATTTTGCTAATGGAATGTGAAATATTAAATATGTTTAATATTAATTGACTCCGCCTTTTTATTTGGTTTATCTTTAATGCTTGAGCGACAATTATAATTTGCCAATGGAATGTGAAATATTAAATATGCTTAATACTTATATATTGGAAAGCATGTAGTTAGGTGCATTAAGAGTTTTTTATTTTCTCTTAATTATGTCATCTTTCACAATTTTTGTATTTGATTGATTGTAGTGGTTGCAACTTATTGTATTGATTGACCAAAATTTTATTTTATCATTTATGTTTCCAATCACAAAGTTGATGATCTCTTCATAAATTTTTGTGGTCTTTTTTAACCGTTTTACTAAGAATAACAACAATAGTTTCCTTATGTTATGGAGTGGATAATTTCTTTCTCAAGATTTATTTTTCTTTATGTCATTATTATCAAAATTGTTGAAAAGTGATAGCTTGGGATTACCCACATCTAAAACCACTATCCTAATTGTAGGCTAGTTATGACAGTGATAAATGGTTCTTGGGACCATAGTTAAAGATAGAACCCCTGGCTCCATGTCATTCAACCACCTCATCCTTGACTTGGGTCCCACAGGTCGACCCTGCAATGTATTTTGCAATTAAAATGCATTTTATTATATTATCTGGGACGTCAGCCCCAAACTGGCTTACTCGAATCTTTGAGTTTGAAGTGGAAAATTACATGCCAACCACTCCCAAACCTTGAACAACAAACGCTAGAGATGAAATCAAACTGATGTTACCTCATCTACATGGCCCTCTCTGAGGATGTCTTGTGTCATGTATATTTAGGACCTTTGGCTCTCCAAATAGGCTGCAATCACCTACAACACGTCATGCCCTCTACATGCCATGTTATCTCCCTTCCACATCATCGAGCCACGTAGAATTCGTACTAGGTCCCATCTAACTTGACCTTAGCATTTTTTGTGACAAAATAACGTTATACAAAAGTTTGGGTCTTTGACCCCAAACAGGGAAACACTTACCAAACCCCCATTGGGCTCCGAATTCCACTGGGTCACTCCTGACAGTCGAGTCATGAGCACTATGGACTTGTTAAATATGTGCTACACCCCCGAAAGTTGAACCCTCGAATTTTTGAACTACTGAAGTAGTACCGGTCTAGGTCCATGTCTGTCCATTCAGGTCATTCACTAAGATTGCCAAGAAAACTATCCCAAACTCCCAAAGTAGTTTTAGCTTGGGCCCCGTCCTAGTTTCACATCGATTTGTATACCTTTCACGCAAAAATATTAGCTAAGTTTTTTGTTGACTCACTGAACCAAAGATTTCATACCTTATCATGTCAATCAAAGGTTTTCTCCTAACTCTTTTAGGCTTATGGGTCGAAGTCCAAGCCCACCTAGACTACTCCCCAGTATACCCTAGCCATGAAAAATCATATTGTTCATAAATAAAATCCATAAGTAGGCCTAACTCCATCCAATCGCACACAAGAAACAAACAATCCTTCTTGATAACATACACTTTTCAACCACAACATCAAGCAACTAAATTGCATTAGTACATAGAACTAGGAATTTCCCACCACCGGCACACACATTTTAATAATGATAATAAGAATTCACATATGTTCATATATAAAGCTACAAGTAATCATGTAGCTATTAAGGGAATGATAAGCATCCAAGGTTAGAAAAATATATTGCCTAGACCTTCAAGATACAAAGTAACAAACACATGACCACTTAGGGCATCTAAGCAATCCATAAAAACCTTGCATCAACCAACTGATATTCATATTAACATGAGTTAACCAATGTGTATGAGGTAATAAAAGAGGTCTTGGTTGGTGTAGAACACCATGAACACTTGCAACAACTATTTTGCAATGATACTCATGGTTAAACCCCACCATGTCAGTTAGTTCATAACAACATAAATGCATTAGATAACTAATCATCCATATTCATGTAGTACATCATGTTTGAATGCACATTAATACTCCCTTATCATTCTAGATACAAGTATTTACAAGCAACATATACTTATATGATTTATATACAAATGCTAACAACTAGAGGGGGGACTTTGACTCTCCTCCCAACCATAGGTTAAGCTACACTAAAATTTTTCTTGCAGATAGCCACCCTATAGCTAGATTCAGGGCCTGAGTGGATAGTGGTCAAGGGATTTATATTTCAATTAGTCAACAACTGTCTAAGAGTACAAGGACCTCATAGTGAACCCACCTATAACCCCAACAAGACTTTTGCTAACAACTGTGACCCTTCTCCTCAACAACAATCTTGTTGTTCCTCTCTATTTGACAACGATGTATACTAACATGCCTCCTATTTTCGTAAGATGGATCCCCTTTAAATGGTAATGCCCAACCATGCAACCACCTATGAAGGTTTCATGCCGATTTTTGAAACCTCCATGTTATAAAAATCTTGCTAAGTTTTTTTTTGACTCGTTGCACCCGAGATTTCATACCTCATGATGTCATGAATGGTTTAACTAATGTATGAATGTTTTATTTAATTGTCAAAACTATAAAATCAATGTAATCAAACATATTTGTGAGTGGTAAAGTATTTAGGTTTTGATGTAGTTAAGGCTTTGATCACTTGAGTGAGTTTTACAATGCATCTCAAGGAAGTGCAATATGGTTTCCAACAAGTTTTGACACTCAACCCTCCACTCCCACTTGGTATGCTAAGCCAAATGCATTAAGCAACACACACTTTGTTGTCATTCATCTCCAAAGATACTTGTCCTACAATCGATAGATAACCTAAAATGCATTTACACATAAAAGGAATATAAACTATAATAGTAAGAGGAAAAAGAGCAAGGCCTATATTTAAAGAGTAAACAAACCAAAAATCTAAAAATAAAAGAACCCAATCCAACAAGCTTCCAATGATGACATTGTAAATCAAGCTATACAACAAGCTTCCAATGGTACCATGGTAAATCAAGCTATATAACAAGCATGCAAAAAAGTTACTTATTGTTATATGTACAATGAATATTTGTCATACAAAACATTAGTCTTATTAATACAATCAATTTACCTGGTATCTATTATTAGCTTAACCTTAACCATTACAATTTATAAAATTTAACTTTAAAAAATAAATATATTATTTATATTATTTAGAAACTAATTTTCTGATTATAAAATATAAATGTAAAACTTGAAAACTAGAGTAAAAGCACTCAGTCATATCAGAAATATAGTGACAAAGTACTCAGTCATATCAGAAATAAAGTAGTGATATGAAACAAAGTTATGACAACTTTATCCCAACTACTACACCCATAGATGACAAACTCAGGTCAAAAAATAAAGCAGTGATAAAGTACTGAGTCATATAAAGTAGTGATATGAAGCAAAACTATGACAACTTTGTCCCAACTACTACACCCCAACTTGACATAGAGCACAAACTCAAATCAAACTTGATGAGGGTGACACAAACCGAACACAAAAATGACCAATAAAACGTGGCTTCAAAGGGGCAAAGTGCCTACCAGCACGTACAGTGGCATTTTGCACGTGTAAATCTTGTTTTCATCACCCCACGCGTCCCTGAACCTTCTCAATACCGTTTCATTCAGAAGCTCCACGCCCTTCTCTCTAGCTGTGACGACCGCATTTGAAGAATTGCAGAATACTAATAACTTTTCCAATGACAGCTGTATCTCCATCTCCATTTCCATTTCCATTTCCAAGGGATTACCTTCGCTCCCCCCTCCATTTTCTAGCACCGGTTCGAACGGGAACGGCAGCTTCCTGTATCCATCGTTTACTATATCTATATCCATCTTTAGTTGCCGGTAAGGCATGGTTGACTCAAGGAATTCTGCACACACTGCATCGACAGCGAGTCTGTCGCTGAAATTCGCATAAGTCCACACAGCTATCACACCCCCTGGTTTGCGCAGGAGACGTTTAACTTGAGATTAATAGGTGTCGAGGTCGAACCAGTAGACTGCCGTGGCCACAGTCACCAGATCCACCGATCCCTCCTCCCCACTGTCAAAAACAGTTCTTCATCCATCATGACGGGCGGAGTGAAAGCATACGTCACTTTCGGATGCTTCCGCGCCAAATCCACCTGCTACTTGCTTCTTCTGTGGCGATCACGCGATTGTAATGCTCTGCAATCTACGCTCTAATCTAACATAATATAATCAGGACGAGACTTCTTGTCCTCCTTTCCGAAGGCAAAATCTAACATAATCTAAATGTTAATTAAAATAGAGTGAAATTTATCTCAACATAATTTCAATATTTTAAATATTAATATTAGTGTATGATAAAGAAATATATATATATAATATATATATATATATATTTTTTTTTTCTGTTTTTCCTTCTTCTAAGAAATCATAATTTCAAATTTACGAATGAGAGTTTTGGTAAATTTCGAAGTACACCCTCTAGTAATGTGTAGATCATCCTTTGAGACATTAAAATGTTTCTAGCAGAACACACTTGACCAAGTCTAAACTATTTTGAGTAATTTCTTTCAATTTTTGTAGTCTCTTTTTGTGTCACATTAATGGGCCATCCATCTTCTCCTTGACCCACAGGCTGCGGCAAGGGTTCAACATGTGACAAAAAAGTTAGGATTATGCAGACTACGAACAATAGTGGAACAAGGTCGGCGATAAGTAACACACAACATAGGCATTTTTTAATGTAATCCTTCACAAAGTTTGCTCCACACCAAATTCTATTCCAATTCTCTAATTTCGCTTGAGTTGTAATAAACTTATATGTAGAAAAAGTTTGAATGAGAACCATTCTAATTTTTCTGAGTTAAGAAATCAGAAAAACCATGTGAAGTTGTTTATGAGACTTACGTAAGCTCCCAAGTTAACCTTGGTGGTTTGTTTCACCATTTGAATCCTTCATAGGTTAGAATTCAAAACAAGGTTAGAATTCAAAACAACAATCACATGTGTTTATTGAACTTACACAAACCAATAAGTTTGTTCAAAATCCATCCTTGATCCTTCTAACAAATAAATCTAGTTTCAATCTTAAATTGTATTGCAGGGTTCGATTCAAGGTGGGCAGCTGGAAATCCAGGTGCTACACCATGAAAGTTCGTTACATGCATTTCATGCTCGGTGTGAATGCAGGGGCCTTCAAGCCTATGCAATGCGACGTCCACGTGTAGTGGGATAGCTACACGCATTTAGTATTTCGTTTTGTTTGGTTTTGTGTTTTCTTGAAATTTCCTTTCCTGTGTGCTATGGTCTATATCACATTCATAGAGTTTATTGATGCCTATTAAAGCTTCATTTTTTAAAATTTGAAACAAGAATGGGAGCATTTGTTGTTCATCTAAAATCACAACATGATAAAAATATTTCAAGATTATTTAAATTGTAGTAGAGAATGACACTATTTCAATTCATTTAGGTTTTTAAGCACCCCATAAAATGTGTGTTTATCAATTGTTTTTTCTTCCCATCTAAATAGCTTCTCAACATAATATCCAAGATGTTGTTCAAAGAATATGGTAGAATATCACAATTTTGTCTCCTCAAAGATTGCTTCTAGTTTAGTTATGAGTTCAGTGATAGAAATATGATATATTGCAGATTCTATAATGCACTTTTATCCACATTGAAATCTCTAATTTACCTATACTTTAGCCTCATGATTCCTCATGCCTTCCATGTCCACATCCTTGTTTCGTACAATGCTGCCTTTGTGTCACTCTACATTCCTCTACACTTCTATCGACATGTCTTTATACCCTTTTGGTGCAAATGCTAGCCTTTAATCATTTTAAATACATGCTCGCATCTAAAGTAAACACAATTATTATTCAAAAGAGACTATGTCATTGAATAAAACGAACTCGTGTTTGAATAGTCATACCTCCTACTCAAATAGCTAGTTTAAAAAAAGAGTAGTCTACGGAGGCCACAAATTCTCCCGGAAAATAGTAGAAATTCCGGCATAATTTTTGCCAAAATCTGGCAAATTGTTTTGAAAATTTGGGTTATAGCTGTCAAACTTAAGGATTTTGAGTGCCCAATGGGGTTTTGATGGTGCCGAATCCATTTCCACCACAAAAAAATATAATTCAAACACTCCTATGATCACATTTTTTGAAAATAAATTGCCCGATTCCAGTGAAATTAACTTTCTGGGTGAATTTGTGGCCTCGATAAGAAACATCTTTTGAAAAATATGCAATATCCCTTTTAATTTATTTTTTAAACATGGCTTAATGAGCACAAAAGATTAATTACCTTGTGTTTTCTAACATTGTGTTGTTTAAATATTTAATCATTAGTTATTTTATGTAAACCATCTTAGATCCATCTTAACCCCAGATCTATCAAGTGCCGAGAGGGATCCAATCTCTCGAGGTGAAAACCTATTTTTTTAGTGTAAAACTTGAGGAAATGATTGGACCTCGAGAGATTTTATACCTCTCTACACTTGATCTGGGGTTAGGATGGATCTAGGTTGGTTATATAATATTATATAATATCTATATTTGTACCTGTGTCACTTTCTTATTCCCTATCTCTATCTTAGCTCCTAAACATACACATTCTCTTGTTATATCTATTTATCTCTCCATCTCTCTCTCTCTCTCTCTCTCTCTCTCTCTCCACCTTTATCCCCCTATGTATTTCTTCTTCCCCCCTCTCTCTCCCCCTCCAACTCCAACTCTCTCTCCTTCTCTCTCTTGATTCCTCTCTCTCCCTTTCTCCGCAACCTCCTATTGTCTTCCCCCCCATCTTTCTCTCTCTCTCTTCCCTTCAACTTTGTCACTATCTCCTTCCCACTATCCTTCTCTCTCTCCTCTCCATCTTTGCTCTCTCTCTTCCCCTCTCTCCCTACCTCTCTCTCTTCCCTCCAACTTTTTCACTATCTCCCTCCCTCTCTCCATTTCTCTCTCCCCTCCATCGTTGTGCCTCCCTCTCTCTTCCCTTCTCTCCCTATCTCTCTCCTCTCTTCTTTGTCTTCTCCCTTCTCCTCTCTCCCTTACTCTCTCTCCATCTCTTCCTTGTCACTCCCTCTCTCTCTCCACCTCTATCTCTCTATGTATTTATTCTCCCTTCCTCTCTCACTACCCTCTTCTCTCTTAATTTTGATCCCATTGTATTATGTTTAGGAAAGTATCTAAATTAAAAATAGCTTAATTGGTTGTAAAATATCTAACCTATATTTTGGATCAATCTGGTCAACTAAAATACAATAATGATATACTTAAAAAAATCATGCACCCTCTTTACTCTATTATCGTTAGTCACTTTTCTTGCTCTCATCCCTTATATCCTTAATTATCCTCGATATATGTGCTGGTTTTTAATAATATTATTTATATTTATATAAATTTTACGTCTTTATTATATATAAATTCTCATTTTTAACTTTATTAAAACCTTAATTTAATTATTATGGGAATATTTTTTAGTAGTTTTGAGGATAGAAGGTTTAGATATATCTCAAAAATAATTATAGGTTTTTCCTTTTAGATTCAGTTAAAAAAATGTTATAACATTAAATTAAAATAAAATATTTTTAATGTGAAATAAATGATGGTTTTTGGGCATGTGATATTGATAAAACATGGTATTAGCACATGGTATTGTAACAAAACCTATTTACAAGTTCCATGGATAAGAATCTTGTCATATTGTTATAAAATATTTTTATTGTTAAATAAGTTATGTTTTAAGTTATGTTTTTTTGGGCGCGTGGTATGATAAACCATGGTATTGTAACAAATCCTATTTATAAGTTAATAATATCCATGGTAAAGTAGGGGAGAATATCCATGGTTAAGAATACTTCATACTATTATAAAGTATTTTGATTGTGAAATAAGTTTTTTTTTGGCATGTGGTATTATTGATAAGCCATGGTATTGTAACAAAGCATATTGGCAAGTTAATAACATCCACACTAAAGTGGAAGTTAATAACCATGGTTGAGAATATTTTCATACTGATATAAAATATTTTGATTGTGAAATAAGTTATGTGTTTTGGGCATGTGATATAGATAAGCTATGGTATTGGCCCATGGTATTGTAACAAAGCTTATTTTTTACAAGTTAATAATATCCACAATAAAGTGAGGATGGATATCCATGGTTAAGAATATTGAATTGTTATAAAATATTTTGTTTGTGAAATAGGTTATGGTTTTTGGCATGTGGTATTGATAAGTCATGGTATTGTAAGAAATTCTATTCAAAAGTTAATAACAAAATAAAAATATAACAAATTGAATTTTATTATTTTAACCTTTTATTATTAATTGAGTCAATATTTAAATGTTTACACTCATCCTGAATACTAGGTTTATATTACTTTTAACTTTTTATTTATTACTTTTAACTTCTTGTTTATTACTTTTAACTTTTTATTATTATTTGAGCCAACATTTAAATGTTTACACTAATTCCATATCAATTTTTATTTTAAATTGGGCTGACATTTAAAATTGTTTACATACTTACATTACACTAATCTCTATATCACTTTTAACTTCTTCTTTTTTTAATTGGGCTGACATTTAAAAATTATTTACATACTTACATTACATCTACACATCTAATAGCTGTAGAGCACCTCTTCGCCCAATAAGCATAAAAATTTATTAGTCTGTACGGATAGGGTTTTATTGACTATTATTAGTTTAACAGTTATCAATACAACTTATAATATTTAACAAGTATCTATTTTCTAATATTATTAAAAGAATTATTTTTCAAGCATTTGATTGAACCATAATTTGAATATTTCATTGCAATGTTTGCATTATATAGTGACATACGGATATACTTTTAGATATTTTTGTAGTGACTTTTTATTGGTAATGGAAATCATCCAAAAGTAAAAAGCTTGAAAATAACGTATTTACCATTAGTTACTTCCCATCTTAAATTAAGCAAGTCTTTGCATAAAAATGGGCAAGAATAATATGTAAATAAATATGCTTACCATGAGTTAATTCCCACCATTATGTATGTTTTCCTCAATATTTACTAGGGGTTACTACTCACCAAAATTCATACAAGTCCTTATGTCTCACCAAGCAATTAATTTATCCACTTCACATATCAATTTAGACCACCATTAATTTAACATTGATAAATGTAGGGTTTAATTTTTTATGCAATTCTTCCTAAAACATAATTTCTAACTTGAGTGGAAAGGACTAAGCTATCCTACAACACTTGTTTCATAATGTAATTATTTCATTAAATTGGTATATACATTTTTCATTTTCCTTTTTATTCAAATCTAAGTTTAGGTCTAAGAAAAATTTAGTATTGTATGGAAAAGAAAACTACCATATTGTTAATTTTAGGTATGTTCTATGCTTAGACCAATTTATTTCAATTTTCACAGTTAGCTCAATAGCTTTTCCAAATTAGCAATCACATCAGCATTAAAGTAAACTGCAGGTAGAACATAAACATAAATCACAGGAGACAAGCCAACACAAGAGGACACAAGATGTGGTGCTAGCCAGGGACAAACCCCAATGTGGGGAAACCCTTGATCAATTATTCTTATATGTTCTTCAATACTTCAGTAGAGAGAGAGAGAGATAGTACGTTTACAATAGAAGGAAACACTTTGACTTATCTAGATAAGAGCATAGATCATCTCTAAGAAGATGATATATGAGATTAGTTGAAGACATGTTGCTTCAACTGATTCTCCAAGGTGACTCCTTCACCTATCGTTGTGTTGCATTTCATCATCATGCTGCACCTCACCGCGCTACACCATGCTACACCCATCATCACTATGCTGCATCTCATCATGCTTCATTAACCATGACTATACCTATCACTGTATTGCATTATGTGTCATTGTTGCACCATGTTGCCATACTGACCTATGTGTTCGTTGAATCTTGCTTGCTTATTGTCCTTAGCATGCTTGTTGTCCCTAGCATGCTTGTTGTCTTTACATGCTAGCTATCACTTGCATGCTAGTTGTAACTTTCCATGCTTAGTGTATTTGGTGCTAAGTACCATACAATTATCCCAATGTTAGTTAGTTGTCTCTTGCATGCTGCTCTCCTTCGAAGACAGATGCTCTAGCTGTTTTGAAAGTTCCCAGTAGTTTCGACATTTCTGGTTGTTCCCAACAGTTTCGGCAATTCCCGACAGTTTTGGCAATTCCAGCGATTCGTGGCAGTTCTGGTAGTTTTGACAATTTCAGTTGTTCCCGGTAGTTCTAGCTTCTGCCCTCTGCGTCAGCTTTCCTCCATGTTCAGTCAGTTTCGGCTTTTCCCGACAGTTCCAGCAATTCTCGACAGTTTTAGCAGTTCAGGTAGTTTCGGCTATTCCTGGCAGTTCCGTCGGTTCTAGTTATTCTTGGTAGTTTCGGTAGTTTTGGCTATTCCCGGTCATTCTAGCTATTCTAGCAATTCTGGCAGTTCCAGCTTTTCCCGGCAGTTCCGACAATTCTAGCAGTTCTGACAATTCTTGGCAGTTCCGGCTTCTGCCCTCTACATCAGCATTCCCACTTGTTCCACAATTCTGACTTTTCCCAACAGTTTTGGTAGTTCCTAGAAGTTCCGACAATTCCCGATAGTTCCGGCAGCTCCCGCTATTCTCGACAATTCCTGTAGTTTCGGCTTTTCTTGACAGTTTTGGAAGTTCCGGCTATTCCTCACAGTTTTGGCAGTTCCAGATTTTCCCGGCAATTCCGGCAATTCTGGCTATTCCTGGAAGTTCTGGCTTCTACCCTATAGATTAGGGCAGCGTTATCCCTTAATATATCTCCTGCTACTAAAACCCAAACATAAGTAGAGAGGAAGAGATCCCAAGTGTGTTGAAATGACTTGAAGGCCACCTCTATTTATACTGAAACGTTGAGCACAAGTGGGGTTTATTTGTTTGCTCGCAGACCTTGATGAATTGTCCCACAACATAAATAAATTCATATCTCCATGAATACTTATCGGAATCAGATGATATTTAGATCAATCCTACACCTCTCAATGAGAGGAATCCAAGAAAAATATCAGCTTCCATTAATAATATGACCCACATGGAGTTTGGCCCTAGTTGCCAATTTTAACACTCCCTCTCAACTAGGGAGAACTCCATCCACTAATCCATATGTCTAGCTATACTATCTCTGCCATTGGTGCCCTGCCCTACTCTGTTGAACCATGAAGAAGAATAATTGATTGAGAATGTCTCATACCATTCTCTACTGACCCGAAGTCAGTTTAATTTGAAGAGAGTGTGTCACATCACTCTTATTGGCCTGAAGTTAGTTTTGTTGTCCTAGATCAATATCACAAGGGAGTGTCTCAAACCACTCATACTGATCCTAGATCAGTTTCATTGATCCCATATCAATGGAGGTCATCCTAGCATAGGGAGTATGGTAGATACATTGATGCGTCCATTGATAGTACTACTATGGTCCCTAACCTCATTTCCCTACTCATTGATCAGATGAGAGGTACTTCCCATGAATCCCAAACTGCATGGGTAGGATGCCTCGACAAGAGAACTAATCATCCTGTCCACAGGAGAATGAATCATCCTACTCCATAGTCGCCACGAGAGAACAAATCATCCCGCCCACAGGAGAACTAATCATCCTGTTTCACAGTTTCCACGGGAGAACTAATCATCTCGGCCCACAGGAGAAATAATCATCCTGTTCCACAGTTGCCATGTGATAACTAATCATCCCAACCCATAGTAGAAATAATCATCTTGTTCCACAGTTGCCATGGGAGAACTAATCATCCCGATCAAGAGGAGAACTAATCATCTTGTTCCATAGCTACACGGGAGAACTAATCATTGCGGCCCATAGGAGAACTAATCATCCTGTTCCATAGTTTCCATAGGAGAACTAATCATCCTGGCCCACAGGAGAACTAATCATCCTGTTCCATAGTCGCCACGGGGTATCATAGGGGAAGATTGAACCTGTCATCTTGTACATAGCACACCACCAGGGGAGGGTGAGTCGCCCTGTGGTCGTATGTTGCTCCAGTAAGTACCCTAAGCCCCCAGAGCTCCCAAAGCTCAATGCATGCAACATGCAGAACCCTTATAAGAAGGTCTCTCAACAACTCCAAGTCGTTTGAGAAAGTCACAGATTTGACCTTTCCCTAGGGCTTTGACAAAATGTCTATGACTTGTACATTAGTCTCAATGTGATGGAGCCTCCTCGCTCACCATATCCATGATAAGGCAGTATCTGATGTCTATCTGCTGGAGCAATCATCGAATATGGGATTCCTCAATAATCGAACCCCCCCGGTTGTCACAGAGAATCACAGTGGTATTAATCATGTGTACAAACAACTCACTTAAGAGCTTCTGCAACCATGCAGCTTCACACGAGATCATACTCGTAGCTATTTATTCGGTCTCGATGGTGCTTATAGCAATTGAGTTCTACTTCCTACTCATCCATGATATCGAAATAGAATCCAAAGAGAACCAACATTGGGAAGTGCTCTAGTGATCCTCCACACTGCCTACCTATTCAACATTTGAATAATCATGCAGTTTCATATTTCCAGCAGTGTATCTCAATCCATGAGAGATTGTGCCTCGAAGATATCTCAGAAGATTCTTGGCACCAATCAAGTGAGGTTGAACCAAATATGAGATCACCATGCTAACTGCAAAACATATGTACAGACGGAAGTTCACCAAGAACATCAACACAAATGAGTTTATGAAACTCAGAGGCATTTCCCAAATCTAGTCTGACATCACTACCATATAACTTTTGAAAGTTAAGATCCTCGAGGTAATCACAGGCTTGCAGTTTTTCATTCCAGATCCGAAATCCAACATCCTCTTACTTCTGCAAATGAAATGGTCTACACCTGTCAGAAATAGGTCGTCCTCATAAGGTGCCGATATGAGAGGTCTATCATCCACAACCTTTGGGTAATAGTTTGGATCAGTTTCACTCCTACTGAATCTCAGCTTCATTAGACGGCTATCAATCCTCTCATACTACACACAAGGTGTTTTTCTTCAAGTCATAGAGGGCTTTCTTCCACATATATACATGAGATTCCTGATCATGAATCTCAAACTCCTCAGGTTGTTCCAAACCTGTGGATCTATTGTATGAGGGGAATGGTCCCCTTATAAGATTTTCCTTCAGTACATCTCAGACATGTACCTTCATGCTCTTCTTGAATTTATGCATCCCTATCACCATCTGACTCACATCGGGTAGGGCCCTATAGGTAGACCTCTGGTGTTATCGATATGATATGTCAATTGACATGATCCCAAATGGACCATCCTGCAACTTGATACAAATTGCGAACCCTAAACCCATGAGAAAAATCACCTTTGAAAATTCTATTTTTTAACACATACCTTTCCATAGATGAATGCCACCCTGAAACCTTTGAATTCCATTTCTGAGATGGACACCAAGTTCTTCTTGCGATTAGGTACATAAAAGAGATTCTTGTAAATGAATAGAGCTACCCTCATTCAATTGAGGGGTAACATTCCCTACACCCTTTCCAGTATAGGTGGCACCAACTCCAAGTATAATCACACGGTTGTTTCCATCTCTACGAAATTTGAGAGAGCACCCTTCTATCTGATGAGGTGCCTTGAAGCACTACAATCAATAAGCCAAATTCCCAAAGAATCTGAAGGAGAGGGCCAATACAAGATAATTCTTCTTTATCTTATCAGAAACAAAATTTGATTCTTCATACCTGGGGTTCCTTGCTTTCTCTGAGGAGTCGGTCGTTTCCTTGATGACCTACATTACCTGTCATCCCTCTGATCATTGAAGATGTCCCTGGAATGATTGTTACCATCATCAAGTGATGTGTCCATATCTCAGACACTCCTTCGCACAATGGCTGAACTTATTACAACCAAGGCATCTGCCTTTCCTTCCACCCTTAGATCCAGACTTCCTTTTGAAGTGATCTTTAGGTAGGCCATCAGAAACTTCTATTGCGCCATTCTGATAATATTTTTTGCTTCAACTTCATCCTTGGTGAATTTGAAGAGGGATGAGGAATACATTGATCCTTTTTTCCTTTCCCACCGTCTTTGGTGATTGCGCTTTCACTCTTGCTTGGGCATTTCCTTCACCTTAGCTCTAATACCATGTTAATTTTAGGTATGTTCTATGCTTAGAGCAATTTATTTCAATTTTCACAGTTAGCTCAATACCTTTTCTAGATTAGCAATCACATCAGCATTAAAGTAAACTGTAGATAGAACATAAACATAAATCACAGAAGACAAGCCAACACAAGAGGACACAAGTTGTGGCGCTAGCCTGGGACAAACCCCAATGTGGGGAAACCCTTGATCAATTCTTCTTATATATTCTTCAATAGTTCAACGGAGAGAGAGATAGTACGTTTACAACAGAAGTTAGCACTTTGACTTATCTAGATAAGAGCATAGATCATCTCTAAGAAGATGATACATGAGATCAGTTGAAGACATGTTGCTTTAACTAATTCTCCAAGGTGACTCCTTCACCTATTGTTGTGCTGCATTTCATCATCATGCTACACCTCACCACGCTGCACCATGTTGCACCCATCATCACTATGCTGCATCTCATTACACTTCATTAATCATCACTATACTTATCACTGTATTGCATTATGTGCCATTGTTGCACCATGTTTCCATACTGACCTATGTGTTGGATGTATGTTGCTTGCTTGTTGTCCCTAGCTTGCTTGTTGTCCATAGCAAGCTTGTTGTCCTTAGCATGCTTGTTGTCCCTACGATGCTTTTTGTCCTTAGCATGCTTGCTGTTGCATGCTAGCTGTAACATTCCATGCTTGGTGTATTTACTGCTAAGTACCACACAACTATCCCCTTGCATGTTTCTCTCCTTCGAAGACAGATGCTCTAGTTGTTTCGGCAGTTCCAGATGTTCCCGATAGTTCCTGCAATTCTAGCTATTCCCGACAGTTCTGACAGTTCCAACAATTACGACAATTCAGGTTGTTCCCAGCAGTTTCAGCTTCTACCCTCTGCGTCATCTTTCCCGCCTATTCTGGCAGTTCTAGCTTTTCCCAACAGTTCTGGCAGTTCCAGCTATTCCCGGTAGTTCTAGCTTTTCTCGGCAGTTCCGGCTATTCTCGGCAATTCCGGTAGTTCCGACTTTTCCCGGCAGTTCTGGCAATTCTAGCTATTCCCAATAGTTATGGCAATTCCCCGTAGTTCCAACTTCTACCCTCTACATCAGCTTTCCTGCCTGTTCCGGTAGTTCTGGGTTTTCTTGGAAGTTATGGATTTTCTTGGCAGTTCCGGCAATTCCTGACAGTTCTGGATATTCCCAGCAGTTCCGGCAATTCCAGCTGTTCCAGTTTTTCTCGGCAGTTATAGCTTTTCCTGGTAGTTCTAGCAATTCCGGCTATTCCTGGCAGTTCCAGTAGTTTCGGCTTTTCTCGGTATTTCCAACTTCTGCCCTTTGGATTGGGGCAGTGTTATCCCTTAGGATATCTCCTCCTACTAAAACCCAAAGACAAGTAGAGAGGAAGAGATCGCAAGTGTGTTGAAATGACTTGAAGGCCACCTGTATTTATATTGAAACGTTGAGCACAAGTGGGGTTCATTTGGTTGTCGGCTGACCTTGACGAATTGTCCCATAACACAAGTAAATTCATATCTCCAAGAATACTTATCAGAATTGGATGGTCTTTAGATCAATCCTACACCTCTCGATGAGAGGGATCGAAGAAAAATATCAGCTTCCATTAATAAGATGACACACATGGAGTTTGGCCCTAGTTGCCAATTTTAACACATATACATCACTTGAGTGGAAAGGACTAAGCTATCGTACAATGCTTTTTTCATAATGTAATTATTTCATTAAATTGGTATATACATTTTTCATTTTCCTTTTTATTCTTGTTTCAGAATGTAATTATTTTATTAAATTGGTATATAGATTTTTCATTTTCCTTTTTATTCAAGGCTAAGTTTAGGTCTAGGAAAAATTCAGTACTATATGGAATAAAAAATACTACCATCTACATCTGATCTATGCCAAGTTTTGACATTGTTGTAATTATGTGGGAAACGTGTTGTAGGATTTTGAGGCTTCCTTTAGAGTGTTTTTAATTGACTCCACCTTTTTATTTGGTTTTTCTTTAATGCTTGAGTGACAATTATAATTTTGTCAATGGAATGTGAAATATTAAATATGCTTAATACTTATACATTGGAATGCATGAAGTTAGGTGCATTAAGAGCTTTTTCCTCTCTCTCCCTCTATGATGATCTCTTCATAGATTTTTGTGGTCCTTTTTACCCTTTTTACAAAGAATAACAACAATAGTTTCCCTATGTTATGGAGTGAATAATTGCTTTCCCAAGATTAATTTTTCTTTATGTCATTATTATCAAAATTGTTGAAAAGTGATAGCTTGGGATTACCCACATCTAAAACCACTATCCCAATTTTAGGTTAGTTATTGTCAGTGAGAATGAGAAACGGTTCTTGGGACCATAGTTAAAGATAGAACTCTCGTACTTTAATTATCGATAAGGAATTTTCACCCCTGACTCCATGTAATTTAGCCACCTCATCCTTGACTTGGGTCCCACAGGTCGGCACTGCAATGTATTTTGCAATTAAAATGCATTTTATTATATTATTTGGAATGTCGTCCCCAAACTGGCTTACTTGAGTCTTTGAGCTTGAAGTGGAAAAGCACATGACAACCACTTCCAAACCTCGAACACCAAACACTAGAGATGAAATCAAGCTGATGTTACCTCATCTACATGGCCCTCTCTGAGGATGTCATGTGTCATGCATATTTAGGCACTTTGTCTCTCCAAATAGGTTGTAAGCACTTGCCACATGGCATGCAATGTTATCTCCCTTCCAAGTCATCGAGCCACGTAGAATTCATACTAGGTCCTACCTAACTTGGCCTTAGCATTTTTTTTTATGACGAAATAACGTTATACAAAAATTTGGGTCTTCGACCCCAAACAGGGAAACACTTGCCAAACCCTTGTTGGGCCCCGAATTCCACTAGGCCACACCTGACATTCAAGTCGTGAGCACTATATACATGTTAAATATGTGCTACACCCCCAAAGGTTGAACCCTAGAATTCTTAAACTACCGAAGTAGTACGGGTCTAGGTCCACCTCTATCCATTCATGCCATTCACTAAGATTGCCAAGAAACTCATCCCAAACTCTCGAAGTAGTTTTAGCTTGGGCCCCATCCTGGTTTTACATTGTATAACCTTCACACAAAAATATTAGCGAAGTCTTTTGTTGACTCACTGAACCAAATATTTCATACCTTAGCATGCCAATCAAAGGTTTTCTCCTAACTCTTATAGGCTTATGGGCCAAAGTCTAGTCCCTCCCAAACTACTCCCCAGTATACCCTAACCATGAAAACTCAGTCTGTTCATAAATAAAATCCACAAGTAGGCCTAACTCCATCCAATCACACACAAGAAACAAACAATCCTTCTTGATAACATACACTTTTCAACCACAACAATAAGCAACTAAGTTGCATTCGTACATAGAACTAGGAATTTCCCCACTAGTGGCACACACATTTTAATAATGATAATAAGCATTCACATACGTTCATATACAAAGCTACAAGTAATCCTAGACCTTCAAGATACAAAGTAGCAAAAACATGACCACTTAGGGCATCTAAGCAATCCATAAACACCTTGCATCAACCAACTGATATTCATATTAACATTAGTTAACCAATGAGTATGAGGTAATAAGATAGGTCTTGGTTGTTGTAGAACACCATGAACACTTGCAACAACTATTTTGCAATGATACTCATGGTTAAACCCCACCATATTAGTTAGTTCATAACAACATCACTGCATTAGATAACTAGTCATCCATATTCATGTCGTAAATCATGTTTGAATGCACATTAATACTCACTTATCATTCAAGATGCAAGTAACATACACTTATATGATTTATATACAGATGCTAACAACTAGAGGGGGGACTTCGACTCTCCTCCCAACCATAGGTTAAGCTGCACTACAATATTTCTTACAGATAGCCACCCTCAAGCCAGATTCAGGGCCTGAGTGGATAATGGTTAAGGGATTTATGTTTCAATTAGTCAATAACTATCTAAGAGCATAAGGACCTCACAGTGAACCCACCTGCAAACCCAACAATAATTTTCTAACCACTTTGACCCTTCTCCTCAACAACAATCTCATTGTTCCTCTCTATTTCACAACCATGTATACTAGCATGCCTTCAACCATGCAACCACCTATGTGTTATTTTCATGCGCTCTCCAAAATCCTTCTTATATATTTTTGTTGTTTTTGCACCATTGAATGCTCACTCTCCTTATCTCCCTTGTGTGTCTAAATGCATGAGCAAACGAATTCAACCCCCCTTCTCAACCCATTCTCTCATTTTTCCCTTGTGCTTCCTCAATGTGTTAATAGTGCTTGCACCCTTTAAGAGAATAGGATTTCCTTTGTCCTTGGGTACAGGTGTTCATATAATATTTAAAAATGTCTGTACCTGGTTTGTCTTCAAAGTTTGTAGGAGACCATACTCTCCTTCCCTGATTGTACCATCTTATACCTTTTTCTTTTGCAAGAAGCTAATGACCTCTTAATTTCACCTATGAGTGCAATATTTTTCCAAGAAAATCCCCAACAACTTTCCCCACTCAAGATCTGAATCTGTCTCTCCTCATCCAGTCAATGGATTACATTTCCACATTAATTTACATGAATATAATTCACAATAAAATTACAATAGGGATTAGAAAAAGGGGTTGTCACAAACCTCACCGCCTAGAGGAAGATTGTCCTCAGTGTTCTCTTCCTAAAGACAATTTATCAATGAGCTTTATAGATACAACTCATTTACAATTTCTTTTAGATTCAAAGTTTCTAACCTAGCAAATCAATGTGTATAACATCCCATTAAATAAACCATTTGAATCTTACAATTCATAGTGCTCTTTCCACACCTCATCCACCTTTAATGGATTTCTTTCTAGAGTGTTGTATGCCTCCAATATCCAACATCATTGTCCATCGCACTCAATGAATTTTCACCAAATAGTATCGGCTCATTTCTTCCCAACACACACCCAATGTAACCTTCATCCTAGTAAACATGCTCATGACTCATTAAAACCACTTTACCTTCAAATTATAGCATCCCCTTATTTGCTTCCTTTATCCCTTTGATGATTTAGTTCCTCTTTCCATTCAATCACTCACCTTCCAAGTTCACACATCCCCTTCTCTACTTCCCAGTCCCTCATGCGGTCCATCCCTTGGCAAAGATTTTTCATTGTTACCTTGCCATGCTATGCTAAGAAACAAAGGCTTCATCGTGGGAAGTTATTGAGAACACTTGAGAAATGGAATTTGTTAATTATATGTGAATGAATGGCTAAAAAACCACTCAGGGGGATGGATTTGAAGAGGAAGCTATCTGAAGACCATGTGAAGCAGAATAACCACAATAATTACTATGCCCTAGGGTTGATAAAACACTTGGTGTTGGTAAAACCATTTATGTCATTTTGTTTGATAGCCACACTAGGTACTATGTGTTGGGGCTAAGAAAACACTAAGTGTTGGTAAATCCAATTGTGGCATTTTGTTTAATATTCACACTGAGTATTGTTTCTTGGGGTTGATTAAACACTTAGTGTTGGTAACAAAATTGAGTGGTTAATTTGGAGCTATTCTAAGTGATGTGTCTTGGGAGGTTGAGAAAACCTTCAAATGAGTTGAGCTTGAAGAAAAGTTAAATATTGCAGGGAACTATGCTGCGTACTTTCATTGGGGTTGAGAAACACTTGAATAATTCAACTTAAATTTCTTCTTTGTAGTAACTTGTATTTATAATCTAATGATATTTTACAGTGATCTGAATTGAATTTTAAATTGCATGGATAGCCTCACAATCAAATATATTGATAGAGGAGGTTGATTGCAAGTTAAACAATAACATATTGAAGATATCACAGTGTGCAATAGTGTGTTGGAGTTTAAGATTTCAAGAACTGGGCCATTGTGGTGACATTGGAACTCATTTATATGCACTAATTTCCATGAAGTATTCCATGAATAATATGAATGAGTTAAGGCAAGGAAATTCCTTGTTTATAAAGACCTTTTCCAAGGTGAGGAATCCTTTCTAAGGGATGGATTTCCCAAGCGACTGGGAAGAAGAGAAGGATATGCGTGCACTTGGAAGGTGAGTGATTTCACAAAAACAAGAACTAAATCATCACAATGGTATTTTAATCCTACAACAAAGCAGCGCATGGAGCACAAAAAGTATCAATTCAATCTTGAATATAGATATGTATAAATAGGAAGGAGGTTTGTCAGTTCTATTTCATATGTAAGAATAAGAGTGCACTTTCCAACAACTTCTCAGTGGTGTTCATATTCTCAACCCCCCTCCCTCGAAGGCTACACCAAGTGTTATAATCCAACCAGCTCTAGGGTGCCTCAATCTCTCAGTATGTTCTTAACCAACATAATCTGCAATGATTTTATCATCCTCAGGAACACAACCACAACCCAGGTGATTCTCAACAATTAAGTCCCATGGGTTTATCATCCTGGTTATAACCAAAACATCCCTACTCCACTTAACTCTCTTTTGGCCCCAACACATGTGTTCACTAATGCACTGAGTGTTTTCTTAGCCTCAAGGAACATCAATCAGTGGTGTACATGTCAAATCCTTTGACTACTGATTCTGGTTAGTATATAGTATACATGCTGACACAACCATCAAGATTTCCTTGTCAGACATAAAATACACATGGGCACTTGAATGTCATAATTACATGATAACAAAATAATTAGCAGCAAGAGTTCTACTCACATAATGGATTCCCACACAATACGGGATCTCATTGGATAAACTCATTATGTTACCTAAAACATGCCATTTATATATTCATCAAATTTTACGAGCATAAATAATCAACCTTCCTCAAGAATGACCCTTGACAACCACTTGTTAAATACAATGGAATTGCGTGAATTCATTTAATCTTCAACGTGTTCATGAACACAACACATATTCACATATGCCTAATAAAAGCAAGGTTAAGAGAACCTCCTCTAACTATGCATGGCATGCATTTATTTGGAACAATAATTTTCCAAACTTGACCCAAGCGAAATTACTTTTTTTTTATTTGACCTTTTATCTTACTGCTAATACCAACACCATCAACCAATATTAGTGTCATTGCAATATTCAACAATTCATGAAACTCGGCATTTCATACCCATGTCATCCACACACAATTGCTTTTTAGCCTGCATATATTTTCCTTCATTCCCACTCACTACAATTCTTAGTAGCCTAGTTACAATGTCATTTCTGGCAATGGTCTTTCCTGCCCATTTCCCAGTGATGTCCTATGCTTTCTAGAACTCATTAATGAACTTGTTGTGTTAAAGTTTCAAGGAAACTTCCTTTTCTCATGCCACCTTCATTTATTCCATGGACCCAACCAACCCCCTTGGCTATCCCATCATCTCTTCCTTCCTTCCATTTCCATTTTTATATATTCATTGGGCTTAATCTAGGTCTTGTATTTCTCGTTTTGGTTCTAATCAACTCTTCCCTAGAACCTCATTACTTTTCTTTCCATTCACAAAAATTACCAAGAAAAAAACATAAAAAGGAAAGAATACAAAGAAATGATGAAAAATAAAAGTTCATAGTAGCAATAAAAAACCACAGGCAACATAGCATGACCATGCTTATAGAAAACAATCAAGGAAACAAGATGAAATAGGAAGCCAACAATAAAACACAAAACATGCAATGCTTCTACATTGACCCATTCCCATGATTTCTAGTAGTTCAATGTGTCCTTCACTACCTTCCATATTATATAATATATTCTATATATCATATATATATTTATAATATATATAGTATATTTAATCAAACTTCCTGGGTTCTATGGCATCCTTAAAGTTTCAGGGCCCCTCTCAATAGTTCAAGAAAGGTACCTTTCACTGTTTATCAGAGAGCTTGAGGGAATCCCCCCTCCTCTCCCCCAGCAACTACTGGTTCATGTACCTGAGGCTCACATAAAATAATCTTCTCTTACCATATTGAGTCTTCTCATGTGCTACCACACTCACTCAATTGTCAGTTGCATTAATATAAATAAACCAGTTTCTACCTTTCCATGTTATGCCAAGCATGTTTCCTTGTAGTTGTTCACAAATCTAAAGTTTCATGTCAATCACATGTTCTATACCATGAATACATATGTCAATTTCTTTACAATCATGTCATTACAATATTTAGAAATCAACATTTTTACCAAGGCCAACATCGCCCATTAAAATCAGCTTCTTTACTATGACCAGAATGAATAATTAAAATCAACCTCTTTACCAAGGCTAGCAATGAGACATCTTCAATCTTAAACGTAAGTTAGAAACCAATTTAAAATGTCAACATCTATCATATTTTAATTCCACAACTCTAATAGCATCATGGATATGCA
Organism: Pinus taeda; assembly: GCA_000404065.3. Lineage (NCBI taxonomy): Eukaryota > Viridiplantae > Streptophyta > Pinopsida > Pinales > Pinaceae > Pinus > Pinus taeda. The sequence continues at coordinate 34,845 of APFE030006010.1, forward strand.
TGCAATACATAGTATTCAATAAATACATAACCATCAATCACAGTGCTACAACCAACACCCACTTTCACAAGAAATCAATCATTAGAAACAATACACATTATCTAATTAGTGCATCACCATTAATCATAGTGTTACAACCATCACCCAATTACACAAGAAAGCAATCATCAAAAACACATCACGCTATGAAAGGGTCACAAAATATCAAGCCCCAAAGGTCCAACACAGAGCCTTTTTTATTTCATTCATTTGTTCTTGAGTCCATCCAGTCCAAGTCTTGAACATGGATTTTATATCCTTACATTGTGACAAACTCTTAATATGATATACTATCTCAGAGTCCCATTTTTATCTCAAAAGTTTCAATGTTGAACTTTCTACTTTAATACCATTATGTTACACTACCATCCGTCCCCTTAGATAAACTTGGTTGGATGTGAGGTGTTACTTACTTTTAACCCAACCTCCATAGTCCTGTCATGGAAATGGGGTTAGGAAATTCCTCAATTTTCAAATTTCTTAAAAGTAAAAACTAAAACCATCATCGCATCTAGCTCGTCCAGATATTTTTGGTGATATAAAATTTATCTCAATCTAACTTATGGATTAAAAGTAATTGCCATCTCAAACTTCGCCCCTTTAAACCATGCCATGTCAACAAGGCACTTCCATGTGGAACCCACATGTTTCCCATGTGGTAATCCCACATCACTTGGTAGGCCCCATGTGGCATGTCACACCTCCAACCCCTGCCACATCATCATGCCCTTGTCTCTTCCTTAGCCCATTGTGTATCACATAAGTCCTCCCGAGGTCCAAGACGCTAATTTTTGTCATCATTTCCCAGAAGAATTCCTATGAATCTTAGCCTCTATCAATCACACTCTTCCATTTTTGCAGTTCTCCTTTCTTTCCTCCAAGGTTTAAGGTGAATCATCCTTGGGTGACATTATCCTAAAGCCATGTTGATGCAAGCCCGAGATGACCTCATGTCAATGTTGTATCCTCCGCATGACCTTATTTAAGGGTGCCACATGTCACTCATCTTTGGGCCATCTAACCCTCCAACATGGTCATTGGTACCTACCATGTGGAACTCTATTTGCATGCCACATCACCCCTAGCTTCATGTCACTTTTCCACCTTAGTCTTCACCTAGGTCCCACCAGCCAGTCTTGCAACATGTTTTTCACTTAAAATGTGTTTTTATTAAATTATTCGAGACTTTGACCCAAGATTGACATACTCAAGTCTTTAGGCATGAACTAAAAAAATGCATGCCAACCACTTCCAAACCGCAAACTTGAAATGCTAGATATGATGTCACACTAACATTACTTCAGCCACGTGTCATGTATATTTATACCCTTAGCTCTCTAAATAGGTTGTAATCATTTGCCATATGTCATACCCTCCACTTGCCATTTCATCTCCCTTCCACATCATTGAGCCATGTAGGCTTTATAGTAGGTCCAACCTAACTTGACCTTAGTGTGTTTCGTGAAGAAAGCACGTTATACAAAAATTCAGGTCTTCAACCACAAATAGGAAAACACTTTCCAAACCACTGGTAGACCCCAAACAAGCTTGATCCATGAACGCAATTGGGCCCCACTTGGCATTTGAGCCATCAACACTTAGAGCTTGTTGAAGTCATGTTATACCCCCAAAGGCTAAACACCCAAATTCTTAAACTATCGAAGTAGTTCAGTCCTAGGCCCACATTTGGCCATTCATGTCATTCATTGAAATTTCCAATAAAACTACAATGAACTCCTAAACTCTTGAAGTAATTTAGTCTTGGGACCCATCATGGTTTCATGTCGATTTGTGAAAACATTATGCTATAAAAATCTTGCTAAGTTTTTCATTGACTCGTCGAACCCGAGATTTCATGCGTCGAGATGTCAATCTTGAATTTCACCCTAACTTTTACAAGCTTGTGGACAAAATTCCAAGCCTACCTAGACAACTCCTTAATTTAAATTAGCCATGAAAACACAGTCTGTTCATAAATCAAATCCATAAGTAGGCATAACTCCTTCCAATCAAACACAAGAAACATACAATCCTTCTTGATAACATACACTTTTCAACCAAAACAATAAGCAACTAAATTTCATTTGTACATGAGACTAGTCATTTCCCCATCATTGGTACACATATTTTAGTAATGATAATCAACATTCACATTATTTTCATATGCACGACCATACAAACAATCTTGTAGTTATTAAGGGAATGAAAAGCATCGAAGGTCACAATAGTAGATTACACATACCTTCAAGATATAGAGTAGTAAACACTTCCCCCTTAGGGAATATGAGAAATCATAAACACCTTGCATCAGCCAAATTATATTCATATTAACATTAGTTAACCAATTAGTATGAGGTATTAAAAGAAGTCCCAGTCATTGTAGACCACCATGCACACCTGGAACAACTCTTCTGCAATGATACTCATGGTTGAACCCACCATATAATTTATTTCATAATAACATAAACACATTAGATAGCCAATCATCCATATTCATGTAATAAATCATGTTTGAATGCACAAGAATACTCATTGACCATTCAAGCTACAAGCATTTACAAGAAAAATATACTTATCTAATTTATATACAGATGTTGGTAATTAAAGGGACTTCAACTCTCATGCCAACAAAAGGCTAATTTTCAATGCAATGTTTCTTGTAGATAGCCACCCCTAAGCTAAATTCAGAGCCTAAGTGGGAATTTCTTAATGGATTTGTGCTTCAATTAGTCAACAACTATCTAGGAGTCCAAGTACCTCATAGTGGACCTGGAGTCCAAGAGTTCAAGGCCCTGTTCATTATTTTCCTTCACTCTCTAAAATTTGTCGTCTATCTTTTTGTTGTTTATGCACCACTATCGCTCACTCTCCTCATCTCCCTTGTGTGTCTAAATGCATGAGTGAGTGAATTCAATCCCCTCTTCTCAATTTGTTCTCTTGTTTCTCCCTTGTGCTTCTTCATCATGTTGACCAAACCTGCGCCCTTCATGAGAATAATAATGCCAATGTCCTTGTGCACAAGTGTCCATACAATCATTAAAATGTTTGTAAAGGTTTTTCTTAAATGTTTCTAGGAGAAAATACTCTCCTCCCATACTTGTACCATTCTCTGCATTTTCTTCTACAAGAAGCTAATGGCTTCCTAATGCACCTATGAGTGCAGTCTTTTTCTAAGTAGATGCAACAATATCGGGTTAAAAATCCATGTAATAAAGTTAATAAAAGCAAAAAATAAGACCAAGGTCATGGGACACACATTCCAAGCTAAATCTTGGGTAAAAAATCCTAGCGTGGGTATTCATTTGGTTTAATATGGCTAAGGGGAAATTGGTAAAGGAAATGGAAAAGGCTTTGGAAAGGAAAAGTGGCATTAATTGGAATTTTATTTATGAAATAATGGAAAATAAGATAAAAGAAAGTTGAAAGGTCATAGGTTGCATGTGAGGAGGAAAATGAAGGAAAAATAATGGAAATTGAAGAAAATAGAGGCCTCATTAATAAAAAGGCTTCTGAGGATCAGTTCATAGTTTTTGGCAGTGTAACCTATTATCAGTTCAGTTTTGGAGCTCTCTCTCTATTCTTTCTACTCTCTCATACTCTCATACACTTAGAGCATTCTTGGAGCACTATAGCATTGCCATAAGGAAGGAAAAGGAAGGACAAGAAAGCAAAAGGAAAGAAAATATCAAACAAGGAAGAGCGGGGTTAAGAGGCTACATCGGGATTACCTGCAGGTATCGAGTTTCATGTGTGATTTCCTTGCTAGCTTTGGCATGCATGGCATTGACATGGGTTTTGCCAAGTGTGACAATGGTTTTTGGCCTTGCCTTGCCATTTTGAGATAACCATGGTGTGATGGGGTTCTTTTACTTGGTTGAGCTAGATTGTTGAATGGTTTCGAAACTGAGTGGGGTGGTCTCAAGAAAAATCACAAGGCCTAGGAATCTCTTTACTGGTAATAGTGGGATACATGGTAAAGCATAGAGGTGAATACCCTCATTGGGCCTAAGAATACCTTGACCAGTAATGGAGGAATACACAGTAAATCCTATAGGGTGGAAACAAACAAATTCCTCATGTTTTAGGTGGAGAAATTCAGAGGCATCCATGCTTTGTTAGGGCCTAGTGATCCCTTGATCGACATATGTTGGGATTGCAGTAAATCTTGTAGTGTATTTTTATTGTTTGGGCCAAGGAATCCCTTGGTGAAATACACAGTAAAGCTTAAGGAAGCCTTGATTGGTTCTATTGGGAGTCCCACATTCATGCTTGGAATATGGCATGCAGGTGATTGGTTGAAAGAAAGATTTGGTTCAACCTAATCTATGGTCGAGGGGTACGTTGAAGTCCCTGGATTGGTTGGCTTTTGAATATGTTAATAAGAGATCTTTCCTTTTGTGTTTTATGTGTAAATGTACTTTTTATTATGTGTTTGTAATTGTTGTTATATCATTGTTAATCTGTAACTGGGTTATATGTTGCTTATAATCATGGTTTATGACAAACTTCGATTATGTCTCTCAACATGTTTTGATTGGTAAATGAACTATTAATGAATATATGATCTAATAGATCATACTGTAGCTATTTTGAGATTTTAATAGACCCTCTTGATGAATCTCAAGTAAGTATGAGGTCCCTATATTCAGATAAGTTCTTATGACCTGTAGATTACATGTCCATGATGTGTTTGATGGAATGCCTATCATGGATGGTAGGGATCAAGTCAAGTCCTTGTTAAAGTTTTTTTTATTAGTATCCTTTTCTCAATGTTATTTATCATTTCTGGAAGTTTCATGAAGCTCTGGGTAGAGGCTTAAGTCCTAGCTTGAAAAAGTGGCTCAAAATTCAGGGTCATTGGCACATAATTGCCTGAAAAAGGCCACTATCACATGGAATATTTGTTGTGGGAGAGAATGGAGGGTCTTAGTTGAATGGAAGGCTTGTCATGGGAGTGACTTGGGGTTTATTTCAGTAAATATGGAAGTTTTATCAGGGGTTGGAAACTTGGAGGGGTTGGTTGGCTCCTGAAGGTTCTGTAGCTCCTAAGGGAGGTCTTTAAAGTGGTGGTTCGTCAGTTCCACTTCCTTAAGGTTATCTAGGAGGTTGAATCATAACATAGTAACTTTTCATCACATGTTTACCCTAGTAGGACAGTTAACTTGGGTAAATGTCGGAGGAGGGTGTTACAGTAGACCCCCAACAACTTCCCTCGCTCAAGGTTTGAATTCGTGTCCCCTCATTATCCAGTCAATGTGTTACATTTCCACATCAATTTACATAAGTATAATTCAGAATACAATTACAAAAGTGATTAGTGAAAGGGTCTACTGGAAATTCCATGCACTTTAACAATTAATTTGAATATGGTGTCAAAATATCAAATTTACAATTAACTTTGAAACATACAATTATTTATTTATGGATTTTTGTTGGAACAATATAAAATTTTAGTTTCCCTAATAGTGGTATGTTAATTTTCCTATAAAATGTAAAACATGTGTTTTTAGTAATGTAGGTTTTGATTATCTAAATGAAAGTATTTTCTTTAAAATATTTGTACAATTATCAAGAATATATATTTTCATGTGCAATATATTATATATATATATATATATATATATATATATATATATATATATATATATATAATATATATATATATTTATATATATATATATATATATATATATATATATATATATATATATATATATATATATATATATATATATATATTATATATTATATATATTTATCTAAGTTCACAACCAAGCAAATCACCAAATTTGTGTATGAGACCCATTTGTTTTTGGGAAAAGGGGCTAATGACCACATAGAGATATGACTACTAAATTCTATAGAGGTATACATAATACACCCCACTTTGTATTTGAACATGTGACCTCATATGTAACACTCCTTCCCATCCCCTGGGGCTAATCCCAGTTGAATGGGAGGTGCTACTTTCAATTAAACCAATCTCCACGGTCTCATCATGGAGGTGGGGTTATAAAAATTTCTTCTGATTCACAATATGTTGAACTCATCTTGGATAACACCATCACATTCATATCATCAAGAATCTTCCTACAATATTATTTTTTTCCTCAAGATGACCTCTAGATTGAGAGCTATGCCCATTTGAAGTTTAGGTCTTGTTACCCAACACTTTGTGGGTGATATCCCCAAGAGAAATTTTTCTCCATGCTGAGCCTCAGCTAGCAGCCAACATTGCCTTGATGCCTACTACTAGCTTGTTGTACCATTTCACAGCTACTTGAGCCAGCCATGTGGTCCATCACCTACCTGTATTGATCGTATGTTTGAAGGTGGGCCTCCAAAATTTAAAGGTATGTCTTGTGATTTGGTAATTGAGTATTGGGTTTACTTATCATGGATACTTTTGGGTATGGATTGATGGGGGGATTTGGTTGAAATATGATCCAGGTGGCTCCACAGAGACACATGGGACAAAGAGGGCTTATGAACACTCAAAAATCAAAGTGCTCAGAATGACTTCGACCTAGGACCAAATCGTAGATCTCGTCCTCCTGATCGTGGAGGTGTGAATGGTTCGTCAAATAGAGCTCGTATGCGAAAGACAGAGCTCTTCAAAGTTTGATATGATAGGGGAAAAGAGGGGCCCACAGTGTTCCACATGGCATCCCAATAAGCACGTGGGACCCACATGGCAGCCCATCAAGCATTGACACATTTCATTCTTTCATTGGTCTCCTAAACCTGCATAAGAGACAAAAATCATTTTTAAAATATGGAAAATGGTTAATAAAATACATTTTAATATATAGTTATTAATATAACTATATGAAAACAATAAACAAAAACCATATATATATATATATATATATATAATATATTATATAATAGATTATATATATAATATGATTCCAAACTATATATTAACAAAAAAAAAAAGGTTAATATTATGGTTCAACGGGATTGTGTTAAGGAAATGAGCGATGGGCTGGCCCTTGGGACATGGACCCAACCACCCCGCACCCCTTTTAACATTAAACGAATGGGTGGTGAGCCAGCCCTTGAGGCACGGACCAGACCATGCCCATACACCACTATCGATTGTTTAAACTAGCCCGCAGTCGTAGCATACGGGACCACCTCCGTTTGTCAGTGCGCTACCATCGAGAAGTTAAAGCATGTTGTTAGGGGTATGGGAGCGGGCCACCGAAATGGGTGGACCCACCTCCCAACATAGCATGAAACTGTTATGTGCCGTTTAAAACTAATGTTTAAAAATATATGCGTTGGTTATATTTTGTGAACAAAAGACATATATTTGGGAGGGGCGGGGTTTGACCGCCCAACCCCTCCCATAACAACCAAATAGTTTACCAATTTTGCCACAACCATATAGTTGGGGAATCTACCAAAGTTCTTCTTTATAAACTCATTTTTTTCCAGAGTTGAGGGGAGAGACTGCAGGGCACAGATTTCAAGATGAGTAATTAATTTTTTCACAGTGAGAACCATGAATTTTGCAGGAGAGCTGAAATGTCACTTTGTCAAAAATTGACAAATTTTATATGGATTTTTACACCTTTCGTCACCAAGAGCGCAACGGTGTTGTCTGTTTCTCCTCATAGTTTTGAATTTTTTGGTCATTTTCAAAATGCACGTGGAACCATGATTTCAACAAAAATAGGGAACAAAACCATGAGCCTTGAAATTTTTTCAAGGAGGTAAAATTTTTCCATGTGAAAATATAGTCGATTTTATACTTGTTTTTCATGATTTTCTGTAAGGATCATAATGGCAAAATCAGATTCACCATCTGAGAGGCGGATTTTCAGTCCATCCCTAGAGCAGAATCTTTGAGTAATTATGAGGGAATCTAAAATATTCCTTGAGCCCCGAATTCTCAACTTCTCAGAAGTCGGATTTTGGACAGTCAATTCAACACTACTTGATGCCACAAATCTGATGGTATACTTAGATTTTTCATTCTCTCATTTCTTCTTCCAGTCACTTTTCTAAAGTGCTAGCGCAGATGTCCACTTTCATGTGCGAATAGTCTTCTTCTTTCCATCGATGTTGTGAGATCGATGGTTCAGCAAGCTTCAGCAGTTTGATGTCTTTTTCTTCAGATGGCCCTTGGTTGTGAGGTATATGATGAGTTCATGTACTTCTTCTTTCTGCATTGTGCTACACAAATCCTTAATTGATGTTGATGCAAGATCTTGTTTCTTGCTTGTTGTCATGATTACTGCTTGATGTGATGCGAAATCATATGTGGATGTACTTGTTTTCATGATCTGTCATGTTTTGTTTTTTGAGATCCATTAATGTATGTTGATGGGATACTCATGCTGTCATCGTGCATGTTTGTACTGAGATCCCTTTTATGCCATATTGGTAGGATACTCATCATGCATGAGTTTTTGTCATACTGATAGGAGTCCTTTTGACTGAGAGTTCCTGTAGCGGAACATCTCTTGGAGCCATTCTTGCGTGAGGGAATTTTCCTGTATGATAGCAACATCATCTCTTATGTACATATTCACTCTTTCCAACACTTGATGCAGTGACCTACACCATCTTGACACTAGGGCCTGGAGATGTATTCCCTCTTGGACGAACTCCATTATCAACGACTTTTGTTTTTATGTTGTTGATGATTGACATGTTCCTCTTCTTTATAACATGCTAATGTATCCCTTTATGTTCTTTTAAAAATGAAATTTAACACATCATGAAAGTAAAAGGTCTTAGAAGGGTCCTTTTGTCACACCCGGACCTAGAACAAGTGGTATTAGAGTAGTCTTTGCATTGATGTGAGTTGCGGTGTGAACAATGGAATGTGCAGCGACAGAGGATGAAAGAGCGATGTACAAGACCATGCTTAACATTTCCAAAAGAGTGGAAATCATGTATGAAACTCTCTAGAAAGAGAGAGAGGAAAAGGAGCGATTGCAGCTTCAGTTGCAAGCCATAGAAGAGGCCATGGAAGCACTGACACAAAACAAACATAATCTTCAAATAGAGAATGATGAATTGAAGATTCGTCTACATGAAGAGAAAGTGGAAAAACAATGTTTGCTTCGACAACTAAAAGCAAAGGACAAGGCCTTGGAAAAGCTGCAGTGAGACCCATGTGAGGTAAAAATTAGTTCTCCATCTTCATGTATATTTCTTGATAATGATTTCGTTGTTTTTGAAAATCATACCATAGGAATTGGCTCCAAATTGTTGAAGAAAATGGGGTATGAAGGGAAAGGCTTAGACATTAATAGCCAAGGCATTGTCAACCCCATCAAAGTAGAGGAATTACCCCATCAGGCAGGACTTCGGTATGTTAGAAAGGAAGTTGGTGAATGCGCCACGAAAGTTAATGAACCACCAACAATAGATGATGAGAAACCCTCATCAGTTCTTTCCAAATCGTAAGAGGAGGTAAACAATGTTGATTTCCTTTCGGTTGCCTCTTCACATAGTATGAGTTCTGTTGGAGATTTGGAGATCCCAATTACAGGGACAAGCATGAGGCTTCTTACAAGGATGATGCATGAGGAGAAAGACGAGCTTGGTGTTAATAACCAAGGCATAACTCAACCTTTGGAGGTTGTGCATGAACATCAATTTGTAGGCTCGAGATACACTAAAGGAGAGTGCTTGATGGTGTTAGAGTCGTTCGAGACATTGATGAAATCATCGAGGAAAGAGAATGATGGGAACACAACCCCATCATCCCACGACAGTGCCCATTGCAGGGAGAGAGCTGAGGCAAGCTCTCATCACCATACTTACACTAGAGATAGCAAAGGAAGGTATAACCACTTTTGATCTTCGAATGTTCATTTCAATTATGATCATGTTGATAATGGTGAACGTAAAACATGGCATCAAAAGACATGTAACTTTTGTGGATTACATAACCATACATTTTATAAGTGTTGGAAAAGAATGGCAACACAAAAAAGGATGAGGCGTGAAAGACCCTCTTAACAACATGAAAAGAAACAGGTTAAGAAGACATGGAGGAAGAAAACCTACTACAGTCATTGTGATAGAAATAGCCATCAAAGAGCCACTTGTTGGAGGCTCCATCCATAACAGCGCCTTAAAGACAAAACATTGGTGCATGAACCACTTGAAGCAGTTGTTCGACAAGAAAAACCACCTCAAGGAGGTGACCCATTCACATTGATAAGTGAAAAATGGTTTCTAGACATGTTGTCATTTCATGGTCGTTCTTTTGTAAATCATTTGTTGCAATTTAAAATGTAAAAGTGATGATGTGTTTTCCATCTCTTGTTCAGCAATAATGATGTCTGGTCGTATTTTACACTCTGAAAGTGATGATATGTTTTCATCACTTGTCAAAACAATAGTGTTTGGCCTTATGATTGTAAATCATGTGTTGCAGTGATGAGGTGTTTTCCATCACTTGTTGAAGCAACAATGATGTGTCGGCCTTGTTGTCATAACTGGAGTATTGCATCCATCGTTTTGTAAACTTGACCACTGAGTATGAGTTATAAACTTGTGGCAAGTGTGGGACGTTTGGGTCATTAGTTGGTCATGTCATTCAAGCATGTAATTTGCAAAACAATGTACTATAGGTTGAAGAGGTAGCAGGTGTCGGCTCATCTCTTAAGGCTCCAAAGAACAAAGGTGAAGGAGATAGAAGCGAGACCTTTTTAGGATGCTTGTGAGGTAGAGAAGGTGCATAAAAGTTGAAAATTATTTTTCATGCTTTTGGACGACCAAAACCTCCTCAATGGGGAGGATTGATCCAGGTGGCTCCACAGAGACACACAGGACAAAGAGGGCTTATGAATGATCAAAAATCAAAGTGCTCAGAATGAATTTGACCCAGGACCAGATCGTAGATCTCATCATCCTAATCGTGGAGGTGCAAAGGGATTGTCAAATCGAGCTCATATGTGAAAGATAGAGCTCTTCAAAGTTTTATATGACAATGGTAAAGAGGGGCCCACAATGTGCCACATGGCATCTCAATAAGCATGTGCAACCCACATGGCAACCCATCAAGCATTGACACTTGACATTCTTTCATTGGTCTCCTAAACTTGGATAAGAGACAAAAATCATTTTTAAAATATGGAAAATGGTTATTAAATAACCATGTAACAAAATTCATTTTAATATATAGTTATTAATATAACTATACGAAAACATAAACAAAAATCACAATATTATATTTTGTTAATATATAGTTTGGACATATAATATATATAATTATTATATATATATATATATATATATATTATATATATATATATATATATATATGATTCCAAAACTATATATTAACAAAAAGAAAAAAAGGTTATATTATGTTCAACGGGATTGTGTTAAGGAAACGGCAGTGGGCCAGCCCTTGGGGCATGGACCCAACTACCCCACACCGCTTTTAACATTAAATGAATGGGTGGTGGGTCGGCCCTTGAGACATGGAACCAACCATGCCCATACACCACTATCCACCATTTAAACCAGCTCACAGTCAAAGCATGCAGGACCACCTCTGTTTGTCAACGTGTCGCCGTCGGGAAGTTAAAGCATGTTGTTAGGGGTATGGGAGCAAGCCACCGAAATGGGTGGACACGCCTCCCAACGTAGCATGAAACAATTATGCACCATTTAAAACTAATGTTTAAAAATATATGCATTGGTTATATTTTCTGAACAAAAAACATATATTTGGGAGGGGCAAAGTTTGACTACCCAACCCCTCCCCTAACAACCAAACAATTTACCAATTTTTCCACAACCATATCCTTGGGGAATTCACTGAAGTTCTTCTTTATAAACTCATTTTTTTTTCCAGAATTGAGGGGAGATATTACAGGGTACGGATTCTGAGGTAGAAGGCGGGCATGAATTTCGAGATGAGTAATTAATTTTTTTACCATAGGAACCATGAATTTTGCAGGAGGGCTGAAATGTCACTTTGTCAGAAATTGACAAATTTCATATGGATTTTACACCTCTCGTTGCCACGAATGCAGTGACGTTATTCGTTTATCCATCAAAGTTCTACATTTTTCGGTCATTTTCAGAATGCATGTGGAACCATGATTTCAACAGAAATAGGGAGCGGAACCATGAGCCTTGAAATTTTCTCAAGGAGGTAAAAAGTTTCCATGTCAGAATATAGTCGAGTTTATACTTGTTTTCATGGTTTTCCATAGGGATCATAATGGCGAAATCAGATTTGCCATCTGAGTGGCAGATTTTCAGTCCATCCCTAGAGCAGAATCTTTGAGGAATTATGAGGGAATCTAAAAGATTCCTTGAGCCCTGAATTCTCAACTTCTCAGAATTCAGGTTTTGGATAGTTGATGCAGCACTACTTGATGCCACAAATCTGATGGTACACTCAGATTTGTCATTCTCTCATTTCTTCTTGCAGTCACTTTTCTAAAGTGCCAGTGTAGATGTCCACTGTCATGTGCGAATAGTCTTCTTCGTGCGATCGATGTTGTGAGATTGATGGTTCAACAAGCTTCAGTAGTTTGACATCTTTTGCTTCAAATGACCCTTGGTTGTGAAATATATGATAATTTCATGTACTTCTTCTTTATGCATTATGGTGCACAGATCTTTGATTGATGTTGATGCAGGATGTTGTTTCTTGCTTGTTGTCATGATTCCTGCTTGATGTGATGTGGAATCATATGTGGATGTACTTGTTTTCATGATCTATCATGTTTTTTTTTGAGATCCCTTAATGTATGTTGATGGGATACTCATGCTATCGTCATGCATGTTTGTAATGAGATCCCTTTTATGCCATATTGGTGGGATACTCATCATGAATGAGTTTTTTTCATACTGATAGGAGTCCTTTTGACTAAGAGTTCATGTGGTAGAATATCTCTTGGAGCCACTCCTACGTGAGGGCATTTTCCTGTATGATAGCGACATAATATCTTATGTACATCTTCACTCTTTCCAGCACTTAATGCACTGGCCTACACCATCTTGACACCGGAGCTCGGAGACATAGTCCCTCCTGGACAAACTCCGTTATCAACGGCTTATGTTTTTATGTTGCTGATGATTAACATGTTCCTATTCTTTACAACATGCTAATGTATCCCTTTATGTTCTTTTAAAAATGAAATTTAACACATCACAAAAGTAAAAGGTCTTGGAAGGATCCTTTTGTCACACCCGGACCTGGATCAAAAGAGTGGGATTAGTTTGTGCTCCTTACTCCTTTATCTCTTTTGGTTGCTACCCTTGTATCTTACTCCCGTGGGATATCCTTTATTGACCATTCAGTTCTAGGGTGGTATTACTTTGGAAACCCTGAATTTGGGTGCGTGTTCCCACTCCTTTACTCACACATATAACAGTTCCCTTCCACTCACTATACCCCCATTGATAGTTTCTCCCACCTGGGTCCACATTCCCATTCCAGGTCCACGCAGGGCTAGCCTCCCTATTGCCTTGCCCCCACCTTCGATCAGGCCTAGAATGATGCCTTGAAGATTGAAGCAATTTAAAGAAAAAGTGAAAATCATTAATGGCCACATTTAATAGGAAATTGTACCACAAAATGCAAAATATGGTTGGGACAAAAATAATTAGCATGTGGGAAAAATCCATTAGATGAGCTCTACCCCAATCCATGGCCATCACCTTGGTTCCATAGGCCCTAGATAAGCCTTCTCTATCATTCAGGAACCCATGATCATCTCAACTCCCGAAGGGAAATGAACCGCCCTACCTAAAAGTGGGTAATAATTGTTATATCTTACACATCATTCTCTTATCCTTTGAGCCCCGAGAAGTCAATTAAAGAAACTCATAAAAGTAAAAAGGTATATAAAGAAGGGTGGAAAAATCAAGGTCAAGGCACATCATGTACCACAATTTCTCCCTACTATACATTACATACCCAAGTGTGGGCTTCCCCTTATCTAGATACCCTATGCCCCACTATGTGGCCCATGACTTGCCCTCTAATTCCTTATTCCATCTCACTTATTTGTCACTTGCCACCCCATTAGAGGGATGTACCTTGTAAATAATATCCCCTTTAAGGGATGAAACCACCTAATAAGGTACTTGGCTAAAGCCCTTTGGATCTTGGAGACACTAACACATGCCAAAGCCCACTACAGAAGGGTATGCCATTATGAAGTGCCCACTTTGTTATCCATGATTTGTAAGCTCTTTTACCTGATTACTTTAATAATTGGTTGGCTTGGAAACCTAGGGGACACATTTGATCTTATGTGGGATTGCAGGTGGTTTCCATTTGGGTTTGGTTTCCCTATATGGGATCTTGATCCCCAGAGGTCTACATTGGCATATGTAGGGTGTGCGTAGAGATCTATTGGCCTCCACAGTAGTAGAAAACACCCCATAGATCTTCATGGATGCTCAAATATTACTAGCAATCGACTTTTGGGATGATGATGATATGATTGGTACATTATGCCCAGCAGGCCTCCACAGGAGCCCCACACTCTTGACAAGTGTCTTGGGACTTGTACAATGTCATGGAAGCATTCATTCCACCACTTGGACCCTTGCAAAGGATCTTTGATTGATATGGAGACCCATGGGGTCATCTATGTGCCCTCGTACCCACTGGGAGCACCACAGGTCTACTACTTGGAGAACAAGGGCCCACCCCCTTATCCATCATATTCTGAGGAATTTATTTCTCAATATGGCACTTCAAGATATTATTGAGCCTTTGGAGGGCCCTAAGACATGCACATATTATTATATGGGCCCTTGTGAGGCTTATTTTTACACTTATGAGCTAGTTCGGTGGGCTTGTCACCAATAGGGGTTTATCTGCACATTATTTTATCATTAGGGGCTAATGTAGGCCCATAGGCTAATTTTAACTCCTTAGGAGGCTATATATTGATGTTAGATACACTCATTCGTATCATCACTTGACTTGGGATCTCTCTAGTCTTAGAGAATGTTCGTACTTTTTCCTTGGAGGATATTTTTTGAGATGGATGAATTTTGATGTATGGATTTGGGCTATTTCTCTTATCCTGGAACTTTTTTATGCAAACTAATTGCTAGTTCAATATGCTCTATAATGTTATAAGTTATTTTTATCATTGTTATTCTTGTTGCTGCATACTGCTAAAATTAGGGCTAATTGTTGCATTATTGTAATGTGGAATTGAGAAATGTTTTAGTTGTGAAATGTACGGGCCAATGTTATACGAATGAAATGTCCTAGAGATTATTTATCTCAATAATCTTGCATCATTTGATTTAAAGTATAAATGCTTGAAAGTCTCTTTTCTTTGCTTACTATCTACATTGGATGAAGTTGACTTTCTGGGCCTCCTTAATCAAGAATCCAAGTTCTTACTCATTACCATCCTTGAATCCATATCCCAAAGTGAATTAGGCACTGGTTCCATAAAAAGGGTGATCATATTAACCTTATTTTTACTATTTTTCCTATTTTTCCTTAGTCTAGCCCCAGTGGGTCACTTAGGGCATCATTTTCCCAGCAATTGGCTAAAGGAAAAATTTCGATCTCCTCTAGGCTAATGCGCTGGTGGGTCCCCTCCCTCTCCTCCAAATTTGAGGCCATTTTTACAGTGGAATCTTTGAGAATCTCAAGCCCTAGCTCTAGGACTGAATTTTTCCTAGGCAAACCTAAGGCTAGACACTAATAGGATCAATTCAACCAATTGAAGTAAATATTCTTGTTTGGTCCTTTCCCCTCACCTTTCCAGGATAGGAACATCATTGGTTGCTATATCCCATCCCCGAACCTGGGTTGGGTCCACTTAGCCCCATATGGTCCCATTTCTCAATAAAGATTATTTTTCAAGGACCATTTGGGAATCCCAGTTTGCCAAAATTATAGGGATTGAGAAACTCCTTTATAAGCCTATTATTTCTCCCTTAACCCTCAAATCCTCACCCCTTACCTCTAGTGGAAAAAGTCCCTTGCTTAAAGAGCAAACGAGTTCCATTTTTCACTCCATCCTTAGGAAAGGAGTTTTAGGGTCACTTCTCAAGTATCCATTGAAATCCACTTTACAAAGTGATCCCTACACCATTAGGAATCCTCCCATTGATGAAAGTCTGTAAAGTGGAGGGAGAGTTAGTTGTGGTGATAGTGGGCTAAGCCTCTACTGTTTCCCTTGACCTAGAAATTGCCCTCTTAGGAACCCCTTTTATGTCCCCTCCTAATTTGAGTAGTAACATTTTTGGCGCCTTTTTCGGGGACACGAGACATGTGTTTTGTTCCTCATATGACGTATCGACATATCATTATTGGAAACTCCATTGGAAGAACGAGGCCCTATTTCTTCATTGAAATTTAAGGTCAATGCTTTTAGGGTGAAGCAAGCATTTTTCTAGGCATCTTTAATTTCACCCTAGTGACTCATACATATGTTTCATGTATACCTCAAATAGCTTGTCATTATTTCATAAATTTCATGCTTTGGATGTTGCTATCATCCCTGGACATTCTAATCATGTTGCGAGAAGGATGCTACATGGGATGCCCATATTTGAAGGCGACGCAAGCTCCGAAATTGACCATGTGGAAAAATTTAATGCACATACTTCAAAGGAGAAATTGGTCCACCAAGAAGTCCTTATGTTGTTATTCTTTAGTTCCCTCCATGGTCATAACTCATGTTCGCAAAATCACAAACCCAGGAGCATCTCATCTATTGAGGAGTTTGTTGATGGCTTTCTTACACATTTTCAATCATGCCCCGCATTGAGCATTCAAGAGGAAGCCTTCATCGAGAATCGTCAAGACCCTAAGAATATAAGTAATGAATGGGAAGATGAGTCCTTCTAGGGTCTACAAGATGAAAAGGATTATTTAGACAACACATATGTTGGGAAGGATGAATCCATGGAAAGTGAAATTAGGCTAACCTTACCTTTCTCAAGGATATTACTCTTGATGAATACTTGTTGGGTGATGTAATAATTGTGAGTTAAATCCCTGTCATTAATTTTCAACATAGGGTTCGTAGAATTGATGAGGTATACATGTATTGTATGTACTAGGTGGTTACTTATTAGAATAAATTAATCTACTTCAATTCAAACTAAATACAAAGTTAATTAAATCAAATCACACTTGCAGAATTGAAATCACACCACACCTACATAAATTAAATCACATTTGCAAAATTGAAATTACACCACACTTGCATAAATGAAATCACACTTGTAGAATTGAAATCACATCGGCTGAAATGAATTCACACTTCCTGAAAGTAAAAGCACACTTGCATGAAAAGAAATCAAATAAAAAAACTATACTATGTTACCAATATGTGCAAACTAAGGTTGACATGGGCCCACCATTCCTCAGCAAGCACACTGTATCAACTATCACATCTTGAAGATAAAAGTGGCAGTATGTATTTCATAAAACGAGTTACAATATATTACAACAATTCTCTCTCCTCACTTTACAAACCACATGGATGAAACTTGGAACCTCCAACTAGCAACTAACAACTAGCTACCTCTAACCTCTGACTTGCATCTAACAACTAACAACCCTTTGTATGAAGGGTTCACTCCTATTTATACAAAAATTGAGTGTAACTATACAATAAATATAGATCTTTAGATCTCTTCCTAAATCCTCATTTATCTCTTGTGGTTACAACCAATCTCCTAAAAATGTAGGAACAAATCCTCTCAAAAATCCTCTCATCCATGATCCTTCTCCTTTGGATGTGTATAGTTAATGATCCACATATTCTACAATTATTCCACAAATCCTCATGCGTTGGAATTTGAAATTCGAATCTGTGGTTGGATGGACAAATAGGACCTTTCTAAAATATCCAAGTAGGCCTACAATATCACCAAACTCATAACACTTTTAGATATATATGAAAATATGTTATTTTCCTAACATTTAATCACAAATTCACTTATAATACTTAAAATCAATGACTTGGGAAATGTAATGATGAAAATAGTTACTTATTGTACGGTTATGGAGTTACAGAGTTACAGAATGAGGGTAGAATGATGGAAATTAAGGTGAAAGTGGATGACATTTTGGAGACCCAACATACCCCACAACGAAAGATATTGCATGTCCACATGCAACTATTGCATTGATTCACTTAATTATAAGTTTATCTTCTTAAAAATTTTTGCTTCTATATGAGCTTTGGCTTTGTATTGATTCTCTTTTAACTTTTCATAATCATATCATTTAACAATTTTATTATTTTTGCAAGGTGTACTTTGAAATACATTTGATTGCAACATATATTTTTTATGGTTGGTTCTTCTGTGACAACCAAAATTTTACGAGTATTGGTTCTTGTGTAACAACACTTTTGTGATTTTTTTGTTGCATCAAAATACTTGAAAACATTGAGAATTCCTTTTTAAGTCTCATAGTGACTATTAGGCATTTAATGTGCTCATCAATTGATCATTGCAAAACATATAAACTTTTGGAATCAAAATGCAATAATAGTTGATTGGGGAAAATATCTTGGTTAGGATGAAATGAAATGTGACATGTGGCATGAAATGTGAATATCCCTTCCCCCCAACAAAAGGTATTTTCATTTTCTAGCAAATGAGAAAGGGAATATGAATGTGGTGAGGGATTTTACAAAATCACAATTTTAGCATTTAGGAATTACATGATTAAAAATTAGAAAAATACATACCTTCACTTACCTGAAAAGTGGACAAGTTATGTATATTGAAGAGTGTGGCTGCTGTTGTTGGATCAATAAATATAAAGTAAAGAATCTGATATGCTTCTTATTTCCATTGGTTTAATGAATTGACGATGAGATTGGAATCTTTATTGCTATGGCTGCTGAGTTAAGTCTTGCTGTAAACTATTGAAATAATGTAGTCTTCATTCATTCTCACTCGATGGCATAATTCTTACCTATGCGAATAGATGTGTCGATGTCGAACATAGAAAATAAATTGTTGGATTACTGGATAATAATGAATGTCATTAACGAACACGAGACTACTCACCATTGATGTCAATGAGAGTCAAGATGCCTAAGTACATCTTATTAGGTAAGAATAGATGTATCGTAGTCGAGTCACCTAGAAGATCCAACAAACAAGGGAAATTGATGTATTCCCATTGTTTATTGGCAATATAGCTTGCCATTAAGGCATGCAAGCCTCAAGGTACTTGAAATCTCTCTAGTTTTGATACCAAATGATGTGTCAGAGTCAATGTGTCAAAACTTGTTAGAAGGGATGCCTTAATGAATCCTCCATCATCTAACGGGAGTATGAAATAATAATTTTAAGAACTATAGATGGAGAATTTGCATTGAATCAAGGATTATTTGACAGGAAGGAAATGGAAAATGGGATGATTTAGCTTTGTAAGGGAGCTAAATGACTTTATTTTTGGGTTAAGGGTGAGTGAGAGTAAGGCAGGAAAATATGGAGATTGCAAAGGGAAATGAATTTTGGTAGTAGGGAGATGGATAGTTATGGATTGACTGCAGGCTAAAAATGTGTAGTAATGGTGTAGTGAATCTAATTTTACATTGAATAATCATGCTCTTTTGAAAGAAACTTGCTCTTTAAAAAGGTACTCGTGCATATAGTGATCTTCTTTCATCGTCATGGAACCTACAAAAACATAGCAATTTTTGCAATAAAATGTAAGGTTATCAAAAGAGAGAGGTGATTTCCATCTTCATTTGATATATATACACAAAAACCTGAGAAATAATACTAATAAAACAAATTCAAGAATGAAAAATTAAATGCACTTTTATCTGATCAGTGCCATGGATGACCTGTTATTGTTTTGTTGGTGACTTCTTCATTGTGTTTCTAAACAATTTTGAGCTTGATACTTCTTCTCCATACACTTAATGCTTCATCAATAGACCATAAACAAAATTTTCATAAGCTATTATTGTGTCGATTCTGCAGCTACCAAAAACATGGATTGTTTCATTGCCTTGTCACTTAAAAACTTGCATTTAGATTCAGATGGTGGTTTGTTAATTATTAGAGTTGGGTTTTTAATGTTTGCAGGTTTTTATGAAAATCTAAGTTTGTTATTTTTCTCTAGTGCTCCACCCTTGTCCATGATCTCGTGGATGAAGAAAAATCTCAAAATTTAAAATTCTTGCATTAGTTTGAAACCGATTCCAAAACGTAGATCTCGTCGCTCTTAATCCAACGCAATTCATTTCACTAAAATCCGAGTTTGGATGCTCCCAGAATCACGTTTTGTTCATTTTGTGAAACTACTAAAAAATGAATTTTAAGTTACAAGAATGCCTAGTCAATAGTGCGTACGCTGACTGGGTCATCACACTTGGCAAGTTTTTATTATCTCTCATCAACCAATATACGGTTGACACTTGGAACCATTTTATTGGTTGACACGTGGCTACATTTTACTAGTTTTCGCGTTGTTGTGGTGGGCCAACGAGGAAGTGCCAAGTGGTCCAACCATTGGTTGCCACGTGGCACCCTCGTGGAAAATTAAAATTTTTATGTGAGGACGAACAACCTCCCCACAATTTGAACATACGACCTCTTCTTTACAAATAAATCACCTTTACCAACTTGGCTATGCATTGTTTCTTGTTAAAAAACCCTTCGAATGCATTTTTATGTTTTAATTTGCGTGCATTTGGGGAAGGGGTTGGGGCTAAGCACTAGCCCCTATCCCCCCAGTGCCATAGGGCCATGGGTCGGGGCTGAGGGCTAGGCCTTAGCCCAACTTACAGTCTCATGCAACTGCATATGACCTGGTGCTTAAGTTAAAGGTGCCAACATAGGAATGAGGATTAGCCCCCGATTTTCGGCACCCAATGTGGTCGCATGGCACCACATGACCAAGATTTTCAGAATTGGGGGCTAACTTTAACTATCCTACAATTTTGACCGCCGGTTGAGAAGGCAAGATTTTCATGTCGTTCCTATTTTCTAGGCGCACAAGCCAGTTTTGGGTCGAATTGTAGGCTTATTAACAACATAATTGGGAAAAAACTTAAACAATGATATATTTCTCAAGTTTTGGCCAAATGAGGTGTAGAAAGAATCAAAATAGGGGTTTTCTATAGTGCTAAATCCATTAGAGACATTAGTTTTTCTATTTGATCTTTATAAAATCTTGTAATTATACTTTTGATTATGAATTTAGATTTCTTATCTAATTTTTATTGCAAAATTTTAAAACTAACTTTCTTTAATTTTCTTTTCTGATCTTCCAGACCACAGAAAGCATAATAAGAGAACAAACTCATCAATATTGAAGCTCTTTATCCATTTAGAATGTGAAATTAAAAGACAAAGCAAAAGGATTTGATCTCTAAATTCAAATTGTGGCTCTCAAAACTCTTATTTATTCTCCTTCCTCTCAAATATTCCTTCTCTTTCTACATCTTCATGCAATTGATTAGTGAGCTAGGTGGCTCTTACTGCACCACCAAAAACAAAATTTCAAATAAAATGAAATCTAACTTAAAAAAAAAAAAAAAACAAAAACAAATTACCAAACTTGGTTTTTATTCATTCATTGTATCCTCCTCTACTCTACTGGAAATAGAAGAATTTGATCAAGTGTATGCATATTTCGAATGTAACCATGTGCGTAACAAGAGTAAAAATATATTCATGCTTAGTTTTGAAAAATATACATTAAAATACATCAAAGCATGAAAAACCAGTTGTTTTGATAATGCAATCAAGAAGTAAGGAAGAATGAAAGAGTGATGTGACATGATCTTTGATTGGAACCAT
Organism: Pinus taeda; assembly: GCA_000404065.3. Lineage (NCBI taxonomy): Eukaryota > Viridiplantae > Streptophyta > Pinopsida > Pinales > Pinaceae > Pinus > Pinus taeda. The sequence goes on from APFE030006010.1 coordinate 56,643, forward strand.
CTTTCAATAAGGCCATGAAATTCATGATTCCTTTATTGGTTTAGACCACATTGAATATCCTCTTTTACTATGCATTCCTCAATCTTAGATTCTACTAGTTGCTCCACATAAAAAGTATTGCATGATTCTTGAGTCTCTTCAACATATTGACATCAGGAATCAAAAGAAACTTGAAGATCTTCTTATGGAGGTGGAGAGACAGACAAGTTTTTGCATACAGTTAAAATATACTCTTCCTGAGAGGCAGATATCCCAATTGTTGCAAAGATTTGGGAAAGTTCTTCGAAGAACATTATTCAAACTCTTAATTGTCTGTGAATTACTCCAACTGGTTGATACTTCCTGTCATTCACACAAATTAGTACAAATTATTAAAAAATTATTGAAATCTAATATGCAAAATGATTTTAACCATGCATCTAAAAAAAGAATGCAACTATAATGAGTTGTCTAAACTGTTAGCCTCCTACTGCAGCAGGTTACTCATATTTCATGATTGACATTTTTACAGGCCAAATATGTCAGACTTTGCATGCTGCAATGCTCCATATTTGCTAAACAGTCACCAAAGAAAGAGGCCATGAAAGAATGCTACTCAAAGTTCATCTACTGCATTCCAATTTTGGAGAGTCATTCCAGTTTTGTAGAATTTTCAGCTAAAGGGAGGTCCAAACAGCCTAATCTTGGTCTCCCTAGGTTTCAATTTCCTGTTTTAGAAAATAGAGAAAGAACAATCTGCCCAAAAAGCTTAATCTTGGCAGATTTTAGATAGGTAGAGAATCAAAGGAGCCCAACTGCTTAATCTGGGCCCTTGGAAGAAATAAGGGTAGTTTGTAGATAGGAAGGCATAAAAAGAAAA
>APFE030006010.1:67797-104312 GCA_000404065.3 Pinus taeda
ATGTAAATATCCCCTCCCCCTGGTTGAAATATAACCATAAGTATCCCTCGGGGAATTACTAAGTCACCTGGACCTTAGTAATAGCCCTCATCCCTGCATAATTCCCCTTCCCTAGTGTTTGGACTCCTTCCAAAACACAAAGAACCCCTCTACTAATGCAACCCCCCCCCGCGCATTTTTCTTTGGAATTTGTTAATGTTTGTTTAATAAATCACCAAGCGCCTAAACCCATTAACCCGTTTCCTAAAGTCCAAAACCCACCCGCGCCGTGGAAAAATTAAAACTTTAACGCGCGTGCTCTTTTATTAAATCTCACGAACCTTCGCCTCCCGTCCACCGTCAGATCGCCTCCCCCAGATCCGACGACCCTTGTTCATATCAGGTGCCCTATTGTAGTGTTAGGTTACCACCCAATGTCCAACGGTTTTACCGTCGTACACTAGGACAGGTGGCGGCCTCCCATTGCATCAGGCTGCCCCTGACAGAAACCAACTCCGTACCAAAGGCGGTCCGATGCACAAGCCAAAACCGCCCTCCCCTCACGTAACAGGATTGCTGCGTCACCCTACCACGTTGCTTCCACATCACCTCACACTACCTGCGCCCGACCCAAGTCACCCTGCCACGCGTCACTGCTACGTCACCCCGCCGTACTACCACATCACCTTGCTGACGTCACATCTGTACCAGATGTTCCCACTGCTGATGTCATCCACCGTACCGCTGATGTCATGTTGACGTCAGCAGCCAAAAAAAATGGAAAAAATCTGCAAGCGTGAAAGTCAAGCTTCAAAGTTCCGGAATGAAAAACGGAATATTGGGGAATCTTTAGGGAATCTTGTGATTCCTTAGCCCTTTTTGCACCAAAAAGGCCCGAAAAAGCCCGATTTTTCCAATGTAAACGTTTTTGAAGACAGAGAGAGACCGAGAACAAAGATTAAAGAGTATCAGATCAAATATGCAGATAAAATGCCTGTCAAAGAGTATCAGGAAGCGGCGAAGACTATCAATGTAGCGGCAAAGTGTATCAAAGGAGATTTTCTCAGGGATCGAGCCAAATCCAACATTAAAAGGAAGGCTATGAAATTCAAGAAATAGTTAAGGAACTGTTAGCGCTCAAATCTGCCTTAGGCTGAAATAAGGCAAGACTCAAGGCCACATCAAACCACGGTCAGCCTCATAGCTAGCCCTATGAGGACAGGAGAGGGCTCTCTCCGGGTCAAACTCGGAAAAGGTAATCAAGAAGGCTCGAGATGACCAAATTGATGACTGATTTTAGGCTAGGTATTAAGTACAAAGAGTTTAGGATTGATTTTTTATGATTTTGTTGAAATCAAGGGAAAGGCAATTTTGGGTGCGGGGATGAGGCATAGCTTTTGCAGAGGTCCACTTGGGGCAAGATAGGCAATTGTTTTGATGCCTTAAAGCGAGTAATATGGATAGAAAAGACTAGTGAGAGGCTAAGGAGAGCAAGCGGTCTCAAGGATTCTCCTTAAACTGAAGAAAACATAGAATATTAAACAAATTTAAAGGCAGAGCATAGCAATTTCATGGATTCTACCTTAACACTTCATTTGCTTAATAAGAGAAGATTCAAGAGAGATAATGATGCACATACACAACTTACAAGTACTGAAAGAAAAACACCATCAAGACATAAAACCACATGGATCCCAAGTAGTGCTGCAAAACCCTGGTCTTTCCTTTTTGAGCATGCTTGTGATCTCTCTAAGATGCTCTGCTAGATTTGGAATAAAATGACGCAGGAAATTCAGTTTACCATTGAAAGACTGAATTTTTTTCTTGTTCCGGGGCTGTTCAATTTGCTGAATGGCTTCAACACGTGTTGGATCAATACGTATGTCGTCTTTAGATATGATGTGACCAAGAAGTTTTCCCTCATCCATGGTAAAAAGACTCTTTTTCGGATTCAATGATATGCCATATTTTCTGCACCTTTGGAAAAAAAATTTCAAATGATACAAATGTTCCTCATCAGAATTTGAAAACACGGTTAAATCATCAAGATAAACAACCAAAAATACATCTTTCTCATTGGCGAAAGCCACGTCCATTGCACGCTGAAAGGTAGCTCCTGCATTTTTCAAACCAAATAGCATCTTTGCATAATGAAATGTTCCCCATGGAGTGGTGAATGCGGTTTTGTCACGGTCATATTCATGCACTAAAATCTGATTGTAACTTGAATAACCGTCGAGTAGTGACATCCTTGATGCTCCAACTACTCGCTGCAATATATGATCCATTTTGGGCAGCGGATAATTGTCCTTTAAGGACACCTTATTTAAATTTCTGAAATCAATACATAAACGGATCTCACCTGTCTTCTTTCTTATGGGCACCAAGTTTGATATCCAATCTGAAAATCGAATAGGCACAATGATTCCTGACGTATACAATCTGTTTACCTCTTTCTCAATTGATGGCAGCAACTTCGGATTGATTCTCCTCAACTTTTGACGAAAAGGCTTCTGATTTGGCTTAATAGGAATAGTATGTTGAATGATATTTGTATCATATGTTTTAAAATCTGAGTAATCCCATGCAAATACATCAGAAAATAAAGACAACAATTTCATATATTCAGCTTTTACCTTTGGTGATAATGACCTTGATAACTTAACCATCTTGGGATTTTCAGCTGTCCCGATGTTTACCTCTTCAACACCCTTTTCAGTCGGTCTCAATGTCGGTTTGCGGGCCACATCATCTTGGTCAAACAGATCCTCTAAAGGAATCAATCCTTTAGGAAGAATGTTGTCCTTAAGTTGCAGCACATCCATTTGATATACTTGTATATTGTCATCACCATCATCATTTTCAGTATCTATTGAGGAATCTTTGAACTTACCCTTATTTTGCATAAACTCATTGATCTCTTCATCATCTTGAAAAACTTGCCAACATCGTTGATTATCTGGAACGGTGGGACGATGCTTCACATGAATCTCAAATTTGTTGCTAGAATTCATTGGAATTTTCAAATTGCTTGCTGCCTTAGCAAGTCCATCCGCAACACCATTTTGTAGGCGAGGCACACATGTCAAGGTATAATCAGAAAAAAAAACTTTAAAATATCTAAGACTGCATTTCGATATGCCCTCATGTGAAGATGTTTGGCCTGAAACTCACCCTTAACTTGCTTTATCACCAACTCAGAATCCCCATAGACCGCAATCTTCTTTGCTTTCAATTTCTTAAGAATCTTTAGGCCAGCAATGAGAGCCTCATATTCCGCCTCATTATTTGAACAATCAAATGCTAGTTTATAGGAACACACTCTCACCTTGCTTGGAACTTTGTCTTGAACGGAAAAAGGACTTCAAATCCACACACCAATACCAGCGCCATCACTACCTACCGCGTCATCAAAATCCATGGTCCAAAGACCATCTTCATCCTCCTCCAAGTGCTGAAATTGTACTGCCTCTGATTTTTCTATTTGCTGCCTCTTTTCTTCAGCTGTTTGCTCCATGATAGCTTTCTTTTCTCCTCTTTCCTCTTGTAGTACTTCTCTGAAATTTTCAGTGATCTCTGGTATGTCTTCCGCTTGAACTAACTGACTATCTATATCATTAAAACTATCAGCAAATAAAACAAATGACTCCAAATCAATATGTACATAATTTACAGGATGATTGATTGACTTCTCTTTACTAGTTATCATATATTTCATATTTTGCTCGCGATATAGCTTTCTCATTTGACCGAAGACTGGAATTGTGGCATAAGAGAAGTCTACCTGTAAAGTACCATTCAACTTAGCTCCCCAAGATCTCGAAAGTAGCATACCAAACCGTGGAGGAATGTCTGCCACAACCACATCCATCAAGGCATTTTTCGCCGGGATTTGGTCTAAGCTAACAACCAGATCTTTGATGAGCCCGATACATCTCACACGGCTGGAATCAAATGAATATAAATCATGATATTTTCTGGTAATGTCTAACCCCAGCTTCTCCATGATTGCCTTTGGCATCAAATTGTGTGAAGCACCGAATCGAACATGGCTTATGAAGACTATTCATGACAAACTCAAACTGATATAAAAGGAGGAACATCACTCTCAGGACTGACCATCCAATGCTGGCCCAAAAGATCAATTCGGGCTGATCATCTCCACGTTCACTGTGTCAGCTGGATCAAAGTTCAGAATTTTGAAAAACTTGAGACCTCGGTAGCTGCTGTTTTTCATGATTTCAGTCAAAGGAATAGATATTTTTAATTTGGAAATTTCATTTTCCAAACTAAATGCTGAAACTTTGTCGACTTCTTTGACCGGAATCTCTCTCCTATCTTTGATTATAGCTGCCTGATTTGTCTTTTCTGTTGCTGATATCTTGCTAGTTGTGGGATCAATTGTCTCTTTTCCTTTCTTCGGCAGTATCGGTGAATCCATCTTTGGTGCTGTAGCTTCTTTTCTTTTCTGAATGGGATTGATAGGCCCATCTCGGTTCCTCAATGAATACTGCTTCTGTTGAGTGGACAAGGCATTCAAATATCCTCTTTGGTAATCATCTAAATCTACATCATTAGCCAAGATAAAATCTTCGTCTTGCTGGGCGCTTGGCCTTTCTCCATACTCATCTTCTTCGGTGATGTAAATGGGCAGATCATCAGGAGTAAAGAAGTGATTCTGGTCCCCTGCTACATCAGCATCTTCATCCAAATCTTGAGTTACAAAGTTCTGCAAAAGAGGAGTTTTGATTGGTTGCTGGGATGTCGGCTCTTGTACTCTTGGTTCACGTTGCTTGATTCTGTACTGAGGTTGTTGCTGGCCACGGTAATTTGGATTACGAATCTGTTGTTTTGATTTGTCAAGGTTGAGTCTTTTGAACATCTCGCGAAGACAAGGTGGTTCTGATGATGTAGATTCTTCCTTTATAGTCACTCTTTTCTCTGCCTTCAAACGTGCTCTCTTGTCGTTCAGATTTTCCTCAACATTGACAAAAATCTTTTGCATGTCTTCTAAAGTAGGCGGATCTCTATCCCGTAATGAGTAAGCCATCTCCGGATCAAAGCCATCCGAGAATTTAAGAACAGATGATTTTCTAGATGGTCTTAAATCATCAGGGATAGCATTATAAAATGTATTGAACCTGGTAATATAATCTTGGACAGACTCACCGGGATTGCCTTTGATATTATTGTACTCGGCATTAATCTGGAGCGGATCCTTTCTAAGTTCCCAACGATCAAGAAACTACTTCTGAAGCTCAACCAAGGTAGGTATACTTCTAGTTCCCAAGCCTCTGAACCATTTTCTAACTTCTCCTCCGAATGTTTTCACAAACAATCGCATAGTTACATCCTCGTCATCAATTTCATATAAATCATAAGAAGTTGCCATTTTGTCTATGTGCTGCTGAGCGGAAACACTTTGAGGAGTGCCATCAAATAAAGGAATTTTACTTTGATAATCCGCTGGCATATCATGCAATTGCTTAGGTAAAGCAAGAGGTGCAAAGCGAGAAGCCATTGCTCTAGGTGGATTTACTCTCGGTGTTGTTGGCGGAGTGGATGCTACTACTGTATGGGGAGTATGCGGAGGAGAAGCAATGTGGGATGAAGAAGGGGAATTAGTTGTAGATTCAGAGTAAGTAACTATAGGCTGCAAAGGAATAGTAGGAATGAAAGGTGGTTCAGTAGGAACTCTTAAGGTAGATGCCGTGACGGTGGATCCAATGTTTGCAGATATGGCTTCTAAAAAATCAGAAATGTTAGCTGCTTGGATGGTGGTCTGAAGGTTCCTTAAGATAAAATTGTCAATTAATTTATTATGCCTTTCAAATTCAAGAGCTGCAGTGAAGTCAGGATTTGGAACAACAGAATCGAGAGCATTTTCGGACTTAGTCTTGAACAATGACAATTCAAACCTTGAGTCGAAAGGAATTTCTTCAAGGTATTCAAAAAGTGTAGGACATGAATGAGATTTAACCAAGGGAGTCGCCGAGCTTTCTTGACGAAGGAATTTTCGAATCAAATTTGGATTTTCATAAATAGGAGGTGGATTCAGATCTGGATTAGCTCTTGTATGTCTTTTCAAAGCTAGTGTATTTATCAGGAGATCAAAAGAATGAAGGTAATTCAACCAATCTTTTATTAGACTCAATCATCCAAAGGTCTAAAATGATCAAAGGTACTGGGGTGATCTGCAAGTCAAAGTTTCGCAAGCTAACTGGAGATTGACTAAAGCAGCGTTTATCTACTTTCGTTTATGCATAGCAAGAGCGTTTCGAAAGCTACTTGGCATGACTTCAGGCTCCGTCTAAGACTTGTGAAACAAACTCATCAACAAGCAAACCATTTGGGATTTTTTTCCCTAGTATGGTCGCCACTATGTTAGTGCTCAAATCTTCCTTAGGCTGAAATAAGGCAAGACTCAAGGCCACATCAAACCACGCTCAACCTCGTAACTAGCCCTACGAGGACAGGAGAGGGCTCTCTCTGGGTCAAACTCGTCAAAAGGTAATCAATAAGGCTCGAGATGACCGAATTGATAACTGATTTTAGGCTAGGTATTAAGTACAAAGAGTTTAGAATTGATTTTTTATGATTTTGTTGAAATCAAGGGAAAGGCAATTTTGGGTACGGGGATGAGGCACAGTTTTTGCAGAGGTCCACTTGGGGCAAGATAGGCAATTGTTTTGATTCCTTAAAGCAGTTGATATTGATAGATCAGATTGGTGAGAGGCTAAGGAGAGCAAGGGGTCTCAAGGATTCTCTTTAAACTGAAGAAAACATATAATATTAAACAAATTTAAAGGCAGAGCATAGCAATTTCATGGATTCTACCTTAACACTTCATTTGCTTAATAAGAGAAGATTAAAGAGAGATAATGATGCACATACACAAATTACAAGTACTGAAAGAAAAACACCATCAAGACATAAAACCACATGGATCCCAAGTAGTGCTGCAAAACCCTGGTCTTTCCTTTGCCAAAAATGCTGGTAAAATATGTACAATATAGTCTCAAAACTATCCCAAGAGTCCAACCTGTGCTACTGAATAAAAATTACATATATAGACCAAGCCAAACCATTCCCTAACCTCTAGGGGTCGATCTCCTCCTTCTAGGAGCTGTTTCAACCAATTCTAAATTGAGCACTACAAACTAGGCAATCAAAACAACTTGCCTCTATAAGCTTGGAAACCAATTCATTCATTAATTTTTTGCCATTTTTTGAATGAATCTTCTAGAATAGGTAAAAAAGTGTCATGTCAACATGAAATTACATTAATTACATCAAAGAGGATGAAAAATCCCACCAAAAATTCAAAACTAGTCAATGCTGCTTTTTCCTGGCTGAAGGTGCAAAACTAGCAAATTTTCCCAACACGTAGCGCACCTTTCAGGCCACTTTTGAGGCACTTCCCGGCATCCAAATGAGGCACAAGTGGGATTTTCGGAAAGGTCTAGATGTCTACTCTCCCGCCTGAGTACAATTTCTCAATTTGGTGGCCATTTTCCCCTCCAAAATGGCAATCGCCCAAGACTGCTTCCTATGTGTCCAAAAAGTGGCAGAAGGTCATTTTTTGCTTGTTTTTTGACCTTTTGGGGGCTCAAATCTCCATGAAACTTCTTGGCAGTGACTAAGAAAGTGTATTTTGTCATGAAAAATCCAAAAATGCAAACCTTTCTTGAAATGGACCTCCCCAACTTAAGGGTAGCGCGCGGCGCACTACGCGTTGAGGGCAAAAACCTGTTTTTGACAAAAAATTTCAAAAATGGCCAAAATTGATCCAAATTGTTTGTATTTTGAGCTGAGGGTGTATCATTGAGTGCCATGCTCCTTCAAGGTGGCTTCAGCCAAAATCTGAAGTGGATCGGGCCTTTTCCTCTGTTTTAGTGCCTTGGCCAATCGTCTCTTGAGTACCTTCATTTTTGCATTGCACACATGCATGCGGGCCCAATAATGATTTTTCATGTGGCAAAGCATATATTTGTCCCTGTTTGCCTTGGCTATCAACTTTTCTAAATGAGTATTCACCCGAATGAGCATAGATTCCCGATCGATAGGTGTCACATCACCGGGTCTCCTACGGGCCAATTCCCGGTCTTCACGAATCTTTTGCTGCTCATAAAGCTCATGCTCATCTTCCAATTGTTTGTTGCGCTGCTCTAAGTAGTTAATCACCCATTTTGCCATCTGCAATTTTTTGTGCAGCGACTCATTCTTGGCCCTTTTCTCTCGGATGATCTCCTTGAGCTCTGAGATAGGAGAGCTAGCATCAATATCGATGACATCTGTGTCCTGACCTCTTGAAGGACCCTCATCAATCATGGGCCTCTTGCCCCTGTCCTAAACCTGTACCTGTGCTGAAGAAGATGGTGAGACCCCTTCCACATGATGTGGAGATAATACTCGCTGTGCCGATGAAGTCAACGAGACCCCTTCCACCCCGGGTGGAGATAGTACTCATCGTGCAGCTGCAAATAAGGCTCTGGGGCCTTTCTGATATGTTACATATGCTGGAGCATCAACATGCTCGGTCTCATGAATTTAAAACTACTGTGAAGGCCCCTCATGAATGTCAAACTGTTGTGAAGGCCCTCCCTCATCATGGACAATCTCAGGAGGTGGGTGTGGCACCATGAAGAAGTCACGAGAAATGAAATCCTCCCATGGAATACCTTGTTGTGCCAACTGATGCATCACTATGATCTCGATCAGTGCATAATGATATATACTTTTGAGTTGCTGTGCGGGGTTCTTCCTTTGTACTACAGGCACCATCTTTTCTATATTCCGCCACATGAAAAATGGAATGTTCATCATTCGTACCCGGGTAAAATGCATCAACAAATGGATATGGTACGAATATAAACGTGAAAATATGCCCTCACAAGTAAAATAGCGCATAATAAGCCTCATCAAGGGTGCATACTCCTCCCTTACGAATCTGAAAGGAAAAAGAACAATAATGTGCCTCATGCATCCGGGTTTGATGTAAGGTTGATAATGAAATTTGTCTAGTAGCTTGCGCTTGGTCCACTCTTCCCCAACATTTGATATCCCGGTGGCTTGAGCAACAACCTCGAGTGATAGTGTGAAGTCCACTCTTGCAAGGTTCACATGACCATTGTGCAAATGTGGGACAAACAAGCGGACTAATTCTCTGTGATGTTGAATTTGTGAGATCCTCTCACAATACTCAAAACATGATTGGTACCGAAAACAGGACATTGCAAGTGGACAGGCTTGCAAATAAGCCAAAGAGGTGGGCTCCTCTCTAACATGCCGACCACCTTTACCACCATTGGGATGCCTCCTAGGAACTTCTTCCTCCTGTGTTGAATCACTGTCATAACTCTGCTCATAATCTGATTCGGTTTCTGACATGGTTTTGAAGACAGGATGGCTGAAATGTATATGTTGATTGTGCACAATTGATTGATGTTTGACTTTTTCAAATGTTGTTACCAAGGGGACATAAAGACAAGGGAATTGTTAGGGAAAGGGAAACATGAGGGAATTAGGGGAAGTGAAAATAACGAGGAATTTATGGAAGGGAAAGGACATAGGAAATTATGATATTGTAGGGTTTTGGGGTGAAGTAGGTTTTGGGATTAAGTAGGGTTTGCGATTAAGTAGGGTTTGGGATTTTGTGAAGGGATATTATGGAATTTTATGGGAAATTTTAAGAGAAATGCTGGTGAATATGGGGGAAAAAAGGAGGATCAAAATGGGAAAACCTTGGGCAGCATATCACTTTGAAACCCTGGCAAACTTGGTCTTTAAATTTACACACCAACTTAGGGTTTTTTGCTTTTAATTTTCATGGCATATTTGTCATATTTCTTTCACATTCATCTTGCAAAAAACAAAACAGCCATGGAAAAGGAGCTTACTTATATTTTGCTTGAGCTAACAGAGGTTTTGAGTGCTTGCTGGCAAGTTACAGGGCGAAAAACCCAACGCGTAGTGCGCCTTGCCCAACGCGTAGCGCCCCTTCAACGCATAGTGCCCTTGTAAAATTACACTGCAAAAATCTTCCTTACGCGTAGCGCCCCCCCAACGCATAGCGCGCCCTTCCTGACGCGTAGTGCGCCTCCTGCCCACTTTGCTCAAGAACTCATAAAATCGCCTTTGCAAGGTTTCACTTAGCTTGTGAGAGGCAAATGAGTTGCAAATGAAAAATGATGTGCTTTTATAGGCTTCCTTTAAATTTTCATTTGCCCAAAACCCACTTTATAATGTTTTGAGTGTTGACACTTTTTGAATTTAAATGACTCTGACTTTTGGTTTCTTTTCTTTGAAAAATTGGTTGAAATGATGATTTCTTCTGAAAATTTTTGTAGGGTTAGCTTCTAAGGTGCTTTGGCAAAGGAGACCAAGGCTGCACTTTAACATTTGGACAGTTTGAAAATTTGAGAATTTTTACAAAAAATGAGAAAATGACCTTTGTTTTTCAAAAACAGAGTTTTGAAAACAAGGTGGAAATTTGGTTGTACAATAGTGAGAATTGTTGAAATGATGCTTTATGAAGGACATCCCTCTGGCCTGCTGTTCCTTTATGACCTCTCAAGACAAAAATTGACTTAACCCTAGACCTAAGACCTCGAAATAAAGCAAGACAAATGACCCTTTGAAGATTTTATTCACTCAAACAAACCTGAACCAGCAGTGCCAAACAGGAGGGGAATAAAAGACACAAACTCCTCCAGCAGAGTTATGGCATGCCTAACGGAATGCAACATGATCACACTGATGGGACACCTAATTATGAAATGCAAAGAGCTTTGATCTCTGGTGGAGGGCTACTAGACTGACTTCTAACACTCCATCAACTACAACGAAACGACTGACAACAAGAGAATTTCATGGACTTGGCTTTACAAGCAATGCATATCCATCAATTATTGCCAGTGATAAGCTCCCCAAGAATGGCCATTGGCTTGTAGGTTATATGTTTAATTTTTGTGTTATTTACACACATATGGGGGGGGGGGCACACATTTGGGAGAGTGTTTGTTGTTGCAGCAACATTAAGAACTTAAACCTTAAACTATGTATAGACAAAAAAATGATTGAGTATTTCTAATGCCTAACTCTTCTCCTCTCCATGGCCAAAGAACTTTTCAATCGTAAGAGGTCAGATTACGATAGATCTTGCTTTCTATTTGATGTGAGGGAAAATGCAAATAAAATGTCTCTAAATAATTTACAAAGCAAACTCACTAAGGACTTGAAGGATAGATATATCAAAATTGAGAGGTGGGAAGAAGGCATGGAGATACTTAAAAATAATCTCTCAGCTTGTGAGGCACTAATAATATTAAATGATGTAGGTCATGTGGATCAATTGGATCCTTTCTTGCCAATTAAACATGTCCTTCACCCCAAGAGCTTGATTTTGGTTACGCCTAGGGACAAGCATATCCTTAGAAGTGCAGGAATTACAGAGTCATCAATTTATCAGTTACCAGGCCTCAATATAGCACAAGAGTTGTTTTGCTTGCATGCCTTTTTCCAGCCATATCCACTACCAGGATTTGAAAATCTTGTACATGGGTTTTTAAAGGCATGCCATGGTTTGCCTCTATCATTGAAAGTTTTTGGGGTGCATTTTGTGGACAAGACAAACTTTACTGGGAAGAGAAACTGAATGGACTTCACCAAACATTACCTACAGAGATAGAAAGGAGCCTTAAAATTAGTTACGACTCTCTCAATCATGAGGAGCCGCAAATATTTTTAGATATCACCTGTTTTTCGATATGAAAAGACAAGGATACATGGGTAATAATATGGAGGGGTTCAGGATGGAAGGGTTTGGTAGGGTTTCAAAATCTTCTCAACAAGTGTCTTGTCGAGTTGGATGATGAAAATAGAATAAGAATGCATGATCACCTCATAGATTTGGGAAGAGCTATTACGGATTGTCCAGAATTATTACCACGTCGGCATTGGCAACCGATAAAGAATCTTCATCTTCATGATTTGTTGCAACAATCATCCTCTGTAAGTGTTTAAGCAATCCTAATTGTTGAATGTCTAAAGAAATTTCGGTATTTGTTATTCAAAACAGTCCGCCACACATTATGTTAATAATAGTTTATTGTTTTCAAACCACAAATAGGTGATAACAGAAGTGTGTGGATTTGTGATGGCTCCTTGGTACACCTTTATTAGGGAGGATGAAGATCAGAAAGTGTTCCATTCAGAATTAGAATTGCCCTTGAATGCAAGTTCCAAGCAAGAGGTCTGCGGAATCAGGAAATTGCAACTTCTTGAAGTTAAAGGCAACTTTGAAAGCATCTTGACTTCGATGCGGTCACCAAAACTCATATGGCTCCATTGGAATGCGTCGATCTACTCATCACTGCCTTCTTGGATTCCTTTGCACGATTTAAGAGTTTTAGAAGTGTTCGGTTGGGAATTGAAAAGATTGTGGCAATCGCGATCTGAGGTACGTAGATATAGATGCAGCAATTTGCAGAGCGAGAATCCTCCTATATTTTGAATTTATTATATAATCGAAACGTACTTAACATTGCAGGAACCTCTCCACTTGTGGGGATTAAATATTGAAGCTCCACTTCCGAGTTTCCAAAGTCATTAAGGTCATTGAAGCACCTAGAAAAGATTGTACTGAATTGTTCACAATTATTGACATATGCAGATCTAGCAATGGTACCAGAAGAATTTTTTTATCTGAGCTCCTTGAGATATCTAACCCTCATAGGTTTCCTGAAATTGCAGCTTCTTCCAATTTTATTTGGGAATCTAAAAAAGCTCGAATACTTCCATCTGCCCAAGTGTGGCAGTTTGGAAATGCTTCCAGATTCTTTTGGTAATCTAACAAATCTTCAACACATCAATCTGACAGACTGTGGAAGTTTGAAAATGCTCCCAAATTCCTTTGGGAATCTGGTAAATCTCCAACACGCCAATCTTTCTAAGTGCAACAATTTAGAGATGATTCCAAATTCTTTTGGGAATCTAACAACTCTCCAACATATCAATCTCACACTGTGCGGAAGTTTAAATGTGCTTCCATATTCGTTTCAAAATCTAAGAAATCTCCAAACCATGAATCTACAGAAGTTTTAAGATGCTTCCAAGTTCCTTTAGAAATTTAAAAAATCTTCAATACATCAATCTTTCTAGGTGTAAAAGTCCAGAAATGCTTCCAAACTTTCAGGGAAATCTATTGCAACTTAGACATCTACATTTGAGTGATTGTTTGAATTTGACTCGTACCACACTTGGAGATATCACCACTCTTGAATGTTTAGATCTATCAGGTTGTGTCCAAATGGAGTTATTGCCTTCCAAGGTTGGAAGTCAACCATCTTTGAAAAAGTTAAATTTGTTCTGTACAAACATCAAACATTTACCTAGTACTATTGTGTGCCTGAGTAATTTGGAACTTCTGATGTTAGGTAGCCCTTTGTTGGGAGCATTGCCATCTTTGTTCGGAAACCTAAGTGCATTGAAGGAATTGTGGTTCCATGGATGCCCGGAATTGAAATGTTTGCTAGATTCAGTTTGCATGTTGAGTCAGTTGACCAGATTGAAAATAAATGAATATGGAATACAATACTTACCACTAGATCTCATGAACATGAAGAGCCTTGAATTATTAAAGGTCACCAGAAGTCCTCTCTAGCAACTACCATTCAAAAGGGTTAAAGGAGAAACATAATCATTGTTCCCTATGCCGAGAATGAAAAAAATGGAGAGTAAATTCGATTATCCCATTGATACAGTCATGGTTGAGTTCAAGGAGTTGGAGTTGTGTTGCACAGAAATAACAGAGATATCCTTTTCTTGAGGTATATGTCCCAGCCTTCAAATTCTCAGGATAAATGGTTGTAAGAAATTGGCGGAGATTGGAGCATTACCAACAACACTAATAACTCTGGATTTAAGGTGTTGTCGTGCATTGGGTGAAATAAGAGGGCTATCATGTGTTCTTGCAAAACTTGAAGAGCTTGACATAAGAGGGTGAGAGCGCTGTAAAGCAAGAGCGTAGGAAAAAGAGAAGATGCAAGTCAAAATTCTATGCAATTTTTGTGAGAAAAACTTTCAAATTTAAATTTTGCATAAAATAGTTATATCATGAAATATAATTGCAAGATGGATTCATCACTAAAATCACCACTGGTCTAATGGTTACAAATTCGTTACTGAATCTTGGATCTAGATTTCCAAAAGGTCTCAATTTAATTTAGAGCCGAATGACCACAAGTATTTTTCAAAATTTGTGCTTATTCACTAAATTTTTTTGAGCTGAAGACTCTAGGAGATTCCTTAAATACTGTAATCTGAACACGTTTAAGTTCATATTATTTAGTGTTACAGATTTCATACAGTTTCGTGAATCTTTAGTTGAGAATTTATGTTCTCTGGTTTGGAAAAGTAGAGCATAAGGTGTTTGATTTCTAATGGCCAACTACTGATGCAAAATTTTTTTAGGCGAACAGGCATTTATTGTGCATAGAACTCTTGGCACAGGAACCTTTTTGCACATTTCGGTGAAATAGACTGTAAAATCAAAGGAAATGAAAATGGAAGCCGAGTCTTCTTCATTTTCTTCTAGAAATCCCATTCAAAGAACATTCATGCTAATTAACCACACATTCAAAGCACATTCATGCAAATGATTCATCACTTAATGCAAAGTTAAGGTTTATAGCCACTCACTTATGGATCAAAAGCATGATGAATTAGTAAACTCTTAGCTGTTGGATGTAAAAGACAGGATTCAAGTCTATTCTACGTGTTAATGGGTATTTCTATCAATCCAATACATAGATGAAGTTTATAAACACCACTAATGGATCAAAAGCAGTTACACATGCCAAGGGGAATCAAGTGCCATATATTTCAACTCAAAATCTCTGATCAACAAACTTTGTATTTCAGAGCTTTTCAACTGCATCTGGGAAAAGCTGCTATAGTAGAAAATATTTCCCCTCTTTATATTTGGTGACTCACTACAGCGTAAAGTGCAAACTCCATTGGTGTTGTAAGGCTTCAAATCTGAGGAAAAGAGTCACACAAATGAGAAAATGATTTGGACAATAGATCTGAGAATCCCATGCTTTCATCCATAATGATTTAATTTCTGCATCACTGAATTTGTAATGAAAGAAACTCAAATTTGTATCAGCATTCTGGAGATAAGCCCACCTGATTTGCAAGTCATTCATTGTGCTCTCAAACGATTTGCAGTCGCGAGAGAAGAGGAAGAGGAAACAAAAGAGTGTTTGAAGGATTTAGGGGATCCTAATAGTGATCTGATGGATTGGGCGAGGGAAGAGGCAATGGCTGCCTTCACCTGCCCTCTTTTGGGGATGTTCCTCCTCGAACGAGTAGTAGTAGCTGTAGGCATCTTGGTATTTATGTTTTGGACTAAATTCAGTGGATTAAGCGGTTAAGGAAGATAACAGGCAGTGAATGCTTGAAATATTGAATGAACGGAGTGCAGAAGCAAGGGAGAGAGGGTTTAGAGAAATGAGATGATGACAAGTATTTAAGCCTTTTTTAGACTTTATCTTACTCTGCTAACTAGCACACCCTTCACATGATAGGTTTCATTACAAATAAGTCAGAGTGCAGAGGATAAATTGAGGAAGTAGTCTGCAAGCCCTTGGTGACTATTTTTAGCTCTGATTATTCCATTCATGAAATAAACTAGCATAGATTTAGATTTATTAACACTCAGAATATTACTCAGTGACATTGAATATTGACCTCATTTTCTTTAATAATCATGGACATCTTCCCGAGGCTTGCTGTAGAGCAGCTACCTTTTCAGTGTACAATATTAAAGAAAATGCATATTACTTTGCAAAAACACTCAAATTGCATGAATTTTAATCCACAAAAGACCAAAACCTTGTTATTTTAGTAGTAAGTTCAATCCAAGTAAAACCCAGATTTATTACCAAACTAACATGGGCTATAATTAGCACAAACTCATATGAGGGTTTAGGGAATATGAAGTTGATGTCACACTTGGGTTTGAATGGGCTTGTAATAATGTCTATATATTCAATGCACCTTTATGTACAATCTAGATTCCATACATCATTACATAGGCACATTCCTATAAAAGATTTCATATCTCATTTCCCCTCCAAACTTTAGACAGCGCCTTGTTTCTCTCCCTTGTAACTTGATTTCCATTCATTCCAATTTCATTTTAACACAAATCACATGCAAAATATTACAAATAAATTTCCACACTCAATTTACATATTGCAAATCCTAACAAAATATACATTTTGTAGGTTTATTACTGCTTCTTCAGGTCTTTGATGCCTCCAACAAATTTCGATGCAACTTCAAATATGGAATGACAACCACAATGTTCTTCAGAATATTATATTTCTTCTCTAACCTCTTCCGTTACAATTTACTATTTGTATTTTCCAACTGAAACTTGAAAAAGGATTTTTCAAGATCAAATGGCATTTTGATACTTTATGTCTTTACAACCAATTCATTATCAATGGGTTTTAACATATTTTTTTAACAAAATCAATTTATTTTAATGGATATAATACATGTTTTAAATATATCTTGATATTAATTAAATTTTTCGTTTAAATAATGATTTCTTAAATAACGCTATCCAATTAGATATGGATACCCACTTGTTGTTCACCTGGATTCATTTGTTTACCTTCACCTTCAACTAGTCAATCTTTATCGAGATACAAAGGTGTTTAAACAACTTCAATGGCTATTGATGACTATTTTTATTCCATTTTATAGCCACTTTAACCCCGGAATAGAGTTTTAGGCATGGCTTCCTTAATTGAAACTCATTATCATCAACCCTTGGTTTCAAAAATGCCCATTCACATTTCAATATTCCTCCATGCCCTATGACATTTCCTTTGCAGCATTAGGTGCAAATGCTAGTTTTAGATCTTTCAAGGTGCAATTTCTTGCTTCAGCTTTGAAAGCAGAGCCTGGGTGCAATGCGCTGAGTGAGTAAATATTTTTTTTAGATAGAAACAAACTCGCTTTTATTTTACAAACAAGTTTTTACTTACATAGCTTTTTTCAGTTTTGCCCCACCCATCAAAATAAAAATAAAAATAAAAACTGGCTCATCAAAACTAAAAAATGGGCTCTCAAAGCAGTAGGAAAATACTTCTGACTTCCTGGATCCATCACTATAACATATTTTTATACTTCCTATATTTATAAACTGGTCTGAGACAAATAATGATACCATCCATACACCTAAACAAATGATTTGAGACAGTAAATACATAATTCAAAACTAAACCTAATTAAACCAAAAAAGGAATAGTAAGTACTTCGTAAAAAAAAAAACCTTAGATTTCAATGTACCCAGACCTGCTTCCATCTTTCGACCGTGTATGTGTGAGACAGAAATCCTTTTAAAAGTCACGATCAATGTACTGACTCTATCCATCTAATGAATTTCTCAGATTTGTCCACTCGAATCACCATATACATCAATTACTTTAGAATTACCATATACATCAATCACAATATTATCAGATTTCTAGGCCATGGTGCTTTGTTGTCAATTTCTTTCTTGCTTTTCAGCGACTTTGGAAGTATATAGAGTGTGGAGAAGAAAAAACCGAGTGAATACTCTTGCACTGGAGCGATATGTTTTTAAGATAGATTTTAGATATTTACTCTATTGTATGGCAGAGTATATAGAATTTTTGAACTAGAAAAAAGCTCTTTTAAATTTCTAGTTAAGCGAATAGGGACTGATAAAGAGTAGATAGAATGATTTGAATTTTTTCTGAAATCAATAAATAGATTTAAGTTTATTTTGTGATTTTTTTTAATTATTAGACTCAAAGGAGATGTGCAAGCTCTTTGATCAAAAGACATCTCTAGATTCTCTAGAAATCAAGAACTTAAATTAAATTAATGCTGCTCTGGGATTTAAATTCAATCAAACTAATTACAAAACTAATTAGGATTGTTCTATTTTACGGTTATCTTTGCAATTCTTGAAGTCGTTTAGGTCATTCTTGCCGTGAATGATTGGATCTGAATAATGCTCTTACGATTCTGGAGGTTATTTCTCCCATTATTGAATTTGGAATATTCTAGGTGAATATAAAAGCAAGGTTCAGTGTCAAAATTTTCCTATATATATTGTACAAAATTATTTGAGTTATATTTTTTTAGTTAAATTGTTTTTTATTTTTATATAGTTTTTTTTATTATATGAACATTCTTTTTTATCTAAAAAAAAGTGGTTGAGTTAGATTAAACTAAAACTTAAGTTCTGTTTTATTTTCTAAATGTATAAGTAAATTTTGTAATTAATATAAGATTTTGGTACAGGCATATCATTATACGGACATATTTTATATTGAGCTAAATTAAACTTAAAATAATTCTGCTTCATTTTCTAAATCTTAATTGTTTATTTTACATTTTAAACGTTTATAAAAAAGTTATAAATAAATTTTCGCTATCCGGTGAAAACGTCCTTCGTTAGACTTTTTACGTGATAGTACTTTGACTCCCATAATAGAAAAATTCACTAAGCTCTAAGGAAGTTTTTTCTCCGTTGGCTCAGACGAGCAGGGTTCGAACCTGCCTTTTTGAATTTATGGACCACTGTTATCAATATACAACTATAACAATATACAACTAGGTATCGCTAGCAGCTTTCCCATAGCATTATATATTGAAATTTACAGTCTTTCTAGCAATTTCGCTCCCAGAGCTGGAAACGCTATTAAAAAGAGGTGTCCATATGTTCTTTGCCACTTTAATATTTATTTGTTTAGAGGGTCAGGGTTCTACATCTAGGACAAGGCTCACGGGACTAGTCTCCTCCGTTAAGATTAGAGAGGCAAGTCATTAGTGAGCTTAACCATGATTAGAGATAATTTAAGAAAAATACTTTAGATAAGTGAGGGACTACCTTTTTCAAGGTGAGAGTGGTTTTGGGACTAATTTCCTCTCTAGAGGTTAGACAAACAAGTTAGACAAACAAGTTAATAGTGAGTTTAATAATGACTAAAAACAACCTAAGAAAAATGCTTTTGATGAGTGAGAAATCTATGCATTGGACAAAAAGAATATTTTTAATGATGAACTCTTAATAGGTTATAACTGGTAGGAATGGTGAGGAGATGGATTTTATGTTTAAATTTTTCTATGAAAAGCATGTCATAGAATGTAAGAGATATCACATTACTCGGCAAAGTGGCCATGGTTCACAATTTTTTCTTAATACTTTTTATATTAAATATGTTTGGGCTTCAATATCACTCTAGGCATGATTTTGGGCTATTTTAATGTTCATAAAGGCATTCATTTAAAAAATTCTTTATTGTGACTTAGTAGGCAAATCTTTATTGTGACTTAGTAGGCAAATCTTTATTGTGACTCAGCGCATTTCCTTTGATTTCTAATGGTCGACTACTGATGCACAAATTGTTTAGGAGAACAAGCGTTTATTGTGCATAGAACTCCTGGCACAGGAACCTTTTTGCACATTTCGGTGAAATAAACTGTAAAATCAAAGGAAATGTCAATTGACGCCGAGTCTTCTTCGTTTTCTTCCAGAAATCCCATTCAAAGAACATTCATGCTAATTAACCACACATTCATGCAAATGATTCATCACTTAATGCAAAGTTAAGGTTTATAGCCACTCACTTATGGATCAAAAGCATGATGAATTAGTAAACTCTTAGCTGTTGGATGTAAAAAATAGGATTCAAGTCTATTCTACATGTTAATGGGTATTTCTATCAATCCAATACATAGATGAAGTTTATAAACACCACTAATGGATCAAAAGCAGTTACACATGCCAAGGGGAATCAAGTGCCATATATTTCAACTCAAAATCTCTGATTAAAAAACTTTGTATTTCAAAGCTTTTCAACTGCATCTGGGAAAAGCTGCTATAGTAGAAAATATTTTCCCTCTTTATATTTGGTGACTCACTACAACGTAAAGAGAAAACTCCATTGGTGTTGCAAGGCTTCAAATCTAAGGAAAAGAGTCACACAAATGAGAAAATGATTTGGACTACAGATCTGAGGATCCCATGCTTTCATCCATAATGATTTAATTTCTGGATCACTGAATTTGTAATGAAAGAAACTCAAATTTGTATCAGTATTATGGAGATAAGCCCATTTGATCTGCAAGTCATTCATTGTGCTCTCAAACGATTTACAGTCGCGAGAGAATAGGAAGAGGAAACAACAGAGTGGTTGAAGGATTTAGGGGATCCTATCGTGATCTGATGGATTGGGCGAGGGAAGAGGCAATGGTTGCCTTCAACTGCCCTCTTTTGGGGATGTTCCTCCTCGAATGAGTAGTAGTAGCTGTAGGCATCTTAGTATTTATGTTTTGGACTAAATTCAATGGATTAAGCAGTTAAGGAAGATAATAGGCAGTGAATGCTTGAAATATTGAATGAACGAAGTGCAGAAGCAAGGGAGAGAGTGTTTAGAGAAATGAGATGATAACAAGTATTTAAGCCTTTTTTAGACTTTATCTTACTCTGCTAACTAGCACACCCTTCACATGCTAGGCTACATTACAAATAAGTCAGAGTGCAGAGGATAAATTGAGGAAGTAGTCTGCAATCCCTTGTTGACTATTTTTAGCTCTGATTATTCCATTCATGAAATAAACTAGCATAGATTTAGATTTATTAACACTGAGAATATTATTCAATGACATTGAATATTGACCTCATTTTATTTAATAATCATGGAAATCTTCCCCAGGCTTGTTGTAGAGCATCTACCTTTTCTGTGTACAATGTTAAAGAAAATGCAGATTACTTTGCAAAAACACTCAAATTGCATGAATTTTAATTCACAAAAGACCAAAGCCTTGTTATTTTAGTAGTAAGTTCAATCCAAGTAAAACCCATATTTATTACCAAACCAACTTGGGCTATAATTAGCACAAACTCATCTGAGACTTTAGGGAATCTGAAGTGGATGTCACACTTGGGTTTGAATGGGCTTGTAATAATGTTTATATATTCAATGCACCTTTATGTACAATCTAGATTCTATATATCATTACATAGGCACATTCCTATAAAAGATTTCATATCTCATTTCCCCTCCAAACTTTAGACCGCGCCTTGTTTCTCTCCCTTGCAACTTCATTTCCATTCATTCCAATTTCATTTTAACGCAAATCACATGCAAAATATTACAAATAAATTTCCACACTTAATTTACATATTGCAAATCCTAACAAAATATACATTTTGTAGGTTCATTACTGCTTCTTCGGGTCTTTGATGCCTCCAACAAATTTCAATGCAACTTCAAATATGGAATGAAAACCACAATGTTCTTCAGAATATTATATTTCTTCTCTAACCTCTTCCGTTACAATTTACTATTTGTATTTTCCAACTGAAACTTGAAAAAGGATTTTTCAAGATCAAATGGCATTTTGATAGTTTATGTCTTTACAACCAATTCATTCTCAATGGGTTTTAACATATTTTTTTAACAAAATCAATTTATTTTAATTAATATAATACATGTTTTAAATATATCTTGATATTAATTAAATTTTTGGTTTAAATAATGATTTCTTAAATAACGCTATCCAAATTGATATGGATACCCACTTGTTGTTTGCCTGGATTCATTTGTTTGCCTTCACCTTCAACTAGGCAATCTTTATCCAGATACAAAGTTGTTTAAACAACTTCAATGGCTATTTATGAATATTTTTATTCCATTTTATAGCCACTTAACCCCCGAATAGGGTTTTAGGCATGGCTTCCCCAATTGAAACTCATTATCATCAACCCTTGCTTTCAAAAATGCCCATTCACATTTCAATATTCCTCCATGCCTTACGACATTTCCTTTGCAACATTAGGTGCAAATGCTAGTTTTAGATCTTTCAAGGTGCAAATGCTAGTTTTAAATCTTTCATGTAACAACAAAATATCTATTTATTGTGATAATTGCATCACAGTAAAATCAATTTTTCTACAACAAATAACATGCCACCAAACATTTTCTTCATCTACTAGTCACACCCACATCTTAAGATGTGTGATAAACATTGAAAATTAAATTGATACACATCAAACTGCATACCACACCCTCATAAACGAGAACTAGAACCATACCATTGCATACCACACCCTCATAAACGAGAACTAGAACCATACCATTACAAAGGAGCACAATAATAATCATAAACATGTATACTTATTTATCATCAATTTAGGAATTGTTGTTTACACTCAACCTGATAGATTACCCTAAATACAAAGTTAGGTAGACTAGCCTCCATGGGGATATGTGCTATTTATTTATCACTTACTATACTCCTAGAAATATAAACGATATGTCAATGACAGCAGCTTCAATAGTTTACTCCACATATGTTCTTTGGCGCATGGAACGCTACCTTACTTGCCACGCACGTCATGTATTAAAACGTGAGATAAAGAAAGTAGAGAGATGTCGTACAAGCTTGTCATGGGGCATTGTGGATCTTGAAATGATCCAAGACAGTTTTCTTTATCAATCCCTGGCTCCAGAAAACTCCAAGGAATTCGTCAAACGTATGTCCACCGTACTGAGCTGGATGCGCTTCATCAACCATGGATGGTGCAGGAGCAATAAATGCATCCACTGAAGGATTGTAAAACGTAGGAATTGATATACGTGCACTCGACGCGTTTGTTACTGCTCGATGCTCAACACTCTTGAATCTCCCATTGCTGATCACCTTTTTAATATATTCAAATCACAAAAAGGAACAGACAAATATCATGATTAAGTTTATCTGCAACTTTTACAAAGATTGAAAACTATGTTTTATGGGATCTGCGTAGTTTTTAGTATTTACAAACCTGCAACTGATCTCCCAAGTTGACAACGAAGGCATTACGTACTGGTTCTACAGCAACCCATTTTCCATTTTTTAGAACTTGCAGGCCGCTCACATCGCCTTGCATCAAAACAGTGATGCCCCCACCGTCTGAATGGCCTGGTATACCAAGGGTAAGATCTGGATTTGGGCATGGAGGATAATAATTTATAACCATCAATTGGTCGTGTTTTCCAAGTGTTTTATCGAGGTAATCAGACTCCAGATCTAGAGCTTCTGAGATGGCTGCCAGCAGCTTTAAGCATAGTGCTCTCATCTCCAAAGCGTACTTGCCAGCGACCTCCCTGTAAAAAGAAAGGCAAAAGCTAAATCATAACAAGTTACATGACATATCTGATGAGTTGTGTCTAAAAAATTTGCTGTTTACCGACCTGTAGGCTGCAGGTTTTTGAGGCCAAGAACCGATGACTTCCTCTAAAGGATGACAAGGATGTCTGAGATAGTCCTTCCAGTCATGGACTTTATCTTTGCTAACATTCGTGCTGGTCGAGAGCCGAACGAGCTGCCTTGGGTTCTCTGAGTAAAGACATGCTCGATCTTCCACGGGCATTTCGAAGAATTCTTTGGCGATATCCATCATGCTTTTCATGACAGTCTCTGGCATGCCATGGTTCACTATCTGTTGTTCACCGTATCAACCATATTGTGGTCAACAAAATATACAGTCACTCAAATATTCAGCTTCATGCTCACTCAGTATATTAATTCCAGTATATGACTCAGACTAACTATTAAAGAATTTCCAGTATATGATAAGCTATTTCTGGTTCATAGGATTAGTATTTTATGCAACAATTTAATTAGTGGATAGTTGAATTCGAAACAAGAATTTGGTAACTTTTAAAACCATCCAGATTTTCAAAATAATTCCAAACCATTAACCAATAAAAAGTAAATTTGTGTTTCACTCACTCCATTTATTTTCATCGGTGTTCCAAAAACAGAAAACATTAAAAAAAAAAGTCATGAGGTTGAAAAACTGTTGGGGTTTGACATATATACCTGGAAAAATCCATCCTCCTCACAGGCACTGCTGATTTGTTGGAGTACCTTTGCTCTGTTAGGGCCATCTAGATCTTTGAGATCCACCACCCGAATGCTGTCAGAATAAGAGACCTCAGACATGCAAGGGCGTTCGTTGGGAGGCAGGATAAACTTCTCCTGGACTTGAAGATTGTTAGTTCCATTGGACATTAGCTTCTCAATAATTCCACCCAGACCATCACGAGTCTGCTCAACTGGAATTGCAATTGCAGATGCCATCGTTCTTTCTTTTCTTTGCGTATCGAGGCTCAACACACTTTTCACTGGAATAAGTTTCCCAACACAATATATAGAAAATTGCTTTGGTTGATGCTTGACTTGGGTCAACTATATTGTCATTCTCTATATCTTATCATTTTTTCATCTTTTGTCAAACACACGAGATGCCTTAAATTCAAAACGCCGGCGGCCAAAATGCGTGCGAAGAAAATCAGAGATTTTCAGTCGGCTTTATGGGATAAAGTTATAAACTACAGGCGTGCATGGAAAGAAAATAAGTTATTTTCTCCTCAGGGTGGATGTGAGGTGGGACACTTGCGTGTCAAGCGGTCATTTGTTGTGGCAAACATTATCTACCGACCCACCGGAATTGACTCATTATTTGTTTTATAATTTTATGTATTTATATATGGCTTGTTTAATAATTTATATTGTCATATCATAATTGTATTATGTAAATGTATATTCTCATAATATTATTTGATATTGATAATTCTCATGAAAATTTTAGTAGTGTATTATGTAAATGTGGAAAAATAAACATATATTTGTTATTTCATAATTTAAATGATAATTTCAGAGGAATATAAAAAAATAAACATAAATTTAAAAATACAAAACAATTAATATTTGAAATTATATTTATTAATGTAAAAGAAAAAAAAAACATTAACATTTTATATTTAATAAAAAAAATAAAAATTAATAATAACAAAAATTATAATAACAAAATAAAATTAATTAAAAAAATAATATTTATCAAATTTAACATCTTATATTTATAAAAAAAAAAACTAATTATAATAAGAAAATAAAATTAATTAAAAAAACAAATTTATCAACTTTCAATGGATTATGCATTGCAAAACATCAATAACATTAAAAATATTGTTACTTCTAAGTTCAAAGAAAAAATGTGGTCTGAGAAAGATTTAGCAGCTAAAAGAAAATTAAGTTATTATAAGAAAGTCATCAACCCCACCTTAGAAGATCAAAAGTATCTCTCTAATTTAACTAGCTCAAAGAAAAAAATTAATATAGAAAATATTAGATTGAACTCTCATGAGCTCCATAGTGAAACAGGTCGTTGGGCAATTACTAAAACACCATGGATGGAACGATCTGCCATATCTGTGAGAATAGGAACACACCATGGCATATCTGTGAGAATAGGAACACACCATGGATGGGAACGATCTGCCATATCTGTGAGAATAGGAACAGAGGATGAAAACCACTTCCTCTTAGAGTGCCCCACGTACAACCACATATTAGATCTTAGTTTCATAATCTTTGTCGCAATATTGACCTTCCTACAGAAGATGAAAACCACTGCCTCTTAGAGTGCCCCACGTACAACCACATATTAGATCTTAGTTTCATAATCTTTGTCGCAATACTGACCTTCCTAGCCTTTTACGATGTCAAAATTATAGTGAGCTCAAGAGGCTTCTCTCCAAGCTTTTTGAGCATAGGAATAAAATCTTAAAACAAACTAAATAATTTGTTTCTTTAGGTCCACCACCACCACCATCATCATCATCATCATCATCAATTTTTCTAAAATTAAAATATAATTATTAAATTTAGGCTTTTGTGATCCATATCAATTTTGAGAAGAATCTTCTGCGAAAATCACATAGAGATATTTTTGTCGATGCTTTTGGAACCAACTCGTGTGGTTCAACATCAGGACAAGTTCAATGAACAGATCTTGCTATGCATTATAAATAGATAGGGCAGAATATCTAATGACCAAATTTCTAGATCAGGTAACTGCTAAAATGAAAACAACTAGATTTGAGCGAGAAACGGCTAGTTTGACTATGAAGGGTATAAATATTATTTATTCAAATAAGTTAATTCGGTTATTAATTTTCTTATTAAAATAAATGTAAATGAACAATTTTATAGTTATAAATATATATTAGAATAAGTGAGTTAATTATACATATAATTCATAAAATAATCAAAGTATTATTACTAAATATTAAAAATAGAGTATTTCATATAAAATAGGTTATTAGATTTTAAATGAAGAATATAAAGTGAAAGTGACAATTATTTCTTAATTTAAATAGGTAAATTAATTAAATTAATTAATTAGTATCAAAGATATTATATAAATATTAGTTAGTTATACAAGTTAAAAATAGAGTAATCTATAAATAGTTAATTATATTTTAAAATATAAGCTAAAGGGACATATATTTATAAATATATATTAAAATAAATTAATTAATTTCATATTCATAGTCAAAGAGTTCCGATATATAAATATTAGAGAATTACAATATTAATTAATAGTTTATTAAGGGTAAAAATTAGTATATTAGTTTTAAATTAATTATAAACTAAATTAATTTAAAAAAATTAACACCCCTACACCTACGGTAGTCTTTCAACCGCTTATAGTGAGGTGCGGCACTACCAACCATTGTTTTTCACCAATACTTACGATTTTAGACTACGCCTAACATTTCATACTTAGTTTATTTTTCGTTACCAAGTATTATCTTTGTCCTTTATACAGATGAAAACCCATACATATTCATCATCAATAGCAATTAAAACATATACAATTGCACAATAGCATAAAGGGAGGGGCAACTCCATGCAATATGAGTCTGCCCGAATCAATATATATAATCTTCTTTTATAAGTACAAGTTAAATCTTGGGAAACACCAAATTTACACTTACTAAGCTAGCTGAGGTTGTAAATGAGGAGTTTATATAGCTTTGATAGAGGGGAAATGGATCCTCTTATGGTGGGAGAGGCCTTATCCATTTTGGTTTGTTCCATCTTAATAGGGGAAAGGAGCCCAAACAGTCTCTCTCAACTCTATCTAGCCCAACCATTTACCACACTTCCGTTCACGAAGCTTCTAGACCTAGATACATCAACTCCATTTTTAAAAACTTTCCAAAAGAGGGTCGGTGCGGGTGATGAATGGCTCACTTGCGTCGTTCAACACTAGTCCTAATTTTAAACTCTACAAATTGGTGCAGGGAGGGAAATAAGCACTAGCACCAGTCTTGAAAACTAAGCTTGAAGGAATATTCTTGGGAAATGATGTATGAGGGAAATGTTCTACAAATGAAGAGGGATGTAGGGACACATTCTTCATGGCAGGGAAACATACGAGGGTTAATGTAGAGGTATTCTAGGATTGAGGAATGGGAAGCACAGGGACATGACAAAATGTTGTGTAACAGATGGCCCCTAAAGCATGAAGGCCGAACAAGAGTGAGGGGTGAAATTATTTATGAGTAGATGCATGGATCTGAATACTGTCGTTGGAAAACCTACAAGAAAGCATATATACATATACATTACTGAAATCTCTTATACATGAATCGTGGTATGGGCGCAACCATCTAGAAGAAGATCATGTAAATGGATCGAAGGTATGGGCACAACCATCCAGTAAGAAGGAACATAAAAAACCTAAGGCATGGTCATAGCCATCCAATAATGAGAAGGATCACATATAACAAACTCATGGTATGGTTGAAACCGCCCATCTGAAAGAGACATGTATGTAAGCATGGTCATGTCACATCGCCCTGCAACCTGGAATTTTGTAATTTGAGCCTAGGGTCTTGCGCTCCAACACGACCCAATCAAAGTACAATTTCTAGCACGTGAATAGATGTGCTGAAGTCAAACATGCTAGAAAATCGCTTGATTACTATTTAGTGATGTGAACTATTAACAAGCGCGAGAGAAACCACCAATAATGACAATGTTTCTCAAGGTACCAGCAACATAATTCATGGAGTGTGAATAAGGAAATGAAGTTGAACACTCGTGAAATCACTTGATCAAAATCCAATGATGAAAACTTGTCGTCGAGCATGAAGAACTTGTCATCAGGGCATGCAAACTCTAAGGTACTGAAAGGGAGTCTCTAGGTCAACTTCACGGATAATGAGCTGAAGTGGACAGGAAGTGACCTTGTCGAAGGAGGGCCATGATTTATCCCACATCATCTACACGAGACAAGGGATGTAATGATTATGAGATGATACAGAGATTCAGGAATGAGTGTAAATTGCAGAAAGATTAACTCTTGAACATATCAGTGACACAACTCCGGAGTTTGGCAGCTTTTGGATCCATAGGATCGGAGCTCATGATGATGTGATAGAGATCAGATGAAAAGGAAAAAAGTGGTGGCCCAAACCCAGGTAGTTCAATGGTGAAGTAGGGATATTCCAACCTGACACTAAGCAGAAGAGTGTCATGTTCAAGAGTGATAAGCTGCCGACACAACTAGTAAAAATTTCCCATTTTCCCCCACCATTTCTAGCAGGTACCCTAATTATTTTTTATCACAAGCTTGAAGGCGATAACATATGCTTGTAATGTAAGTCCATCCTTCGGATAGATATGACCTAGTAAGATTAACAAGCCCTAGGAAGGAGAAGCTCGTTCCTATCATGGTGACAAACCCAATGTCATTTAAAGTTTAATGAGTTCGACAAAGGAAAAAATCAGTATCTTTTTCATGTTTAGAGAGTTTGAAAAAGACACAGAAAATAAAACTCCAAAAGGTCCATTTTTGTAAAGTTTTCTCTCGAGCCCGAAATGGTAGAAAACAATACTCGAAAGAACCTCTTGACCATGTCAACCAAGGAGTACCCTTTTCGTAAATATTTTATCCCAGCCCAAAAAAGGGGTAAATGTATACTAGGTAAATGACGTTTCATAACCATTTTACAAGGTCAAAAAAACAAGAGCTCGACAACCATTTTTTGTTTCAAGAGTTGGAAAGGAGCTTAAAGAAGACTCCCTGTTTTTATTTTCTTTAACGAATCAAAAAGAGAAAAATACTTGGCGATATTTTAATTTGAATTTTTTACGAGTCGGAAAAACAACTTAAATAAGACTCCAGTTTTGCATCATCACGGCAATCCATCACCTGTTTCTACACAAGAAGAAAACATATTATATGTTTCTAAGGTAAAATGGCGAAAAAATGCTTTCAAAAACCTAAAACATGGCTAAAAGTTTATAAAAAGGGAAAAGGTTAAAACATTTTTACCATTTACCTCTTTTACCTCATTTAGAGAAATGTTTACCCATTTGTGCACTAAATCCTCAGGAGCAGATTGTAGCAGATCTAGGAGGCCGATCAATGAACTATCTGTTTTAGGTAAGAGATGAGGCCCTAAGCTTTGTTTTCATACTTGTAGTTTTATGCATTTAGCCGTTTTCAAGGTTTTTTGAAGAGTTTTTTACAAAAAAAATTCGCCCTCAGTCGGAGTGAGATCCAGGCACAGGATCACACCGTTCGAGGGTTTATA
Source organism: Pinus taeda (assembly GCA_000404065.3). Taxonomy (NCBI): domain Eukaryota; kingdom Viridiplantae; phylum Streptophyta; class Pinopsida; order Pinales; family Pinaceae; genus Pinus; species Pinus taeda. Next base: position 97,272 of record APFE030006010.1, read on the forward strand.
ACTTAGGCACTCACGTCATCAATGCAACTATTTTAAAATAGTTGTGCCAATACAAAAAGTAGATTTTTTTCAAATTTCGACCAATTTAACTGCTTTTAATTCAAAATTCCTCTTGTAAAAACTGATGTTTAAGTAAATGCATGTTGTTTGCAGGCAAATCACAGCAGGAAAGATAATGATTGAATGGAAAGAATGCAAGCACAAAGGAATTGTTTCATTGGAATTCGAAGATCGATGCATTGAGGAACTGGAGGCTCCTCAAGTTTTTTCTTACACGGAGCTACTACAATACCTAATCAGTCTATGGGATATTGGATGAGAGGTATTTGTGATCCATGATCAAGAGCTGGAGCTAGAGACTTCAAACATCTACTTCATTACCAAATTGTCCCGCAGATGGGAACCAATTCAATTGTATGGAGGTAGGCCTATTGGGGTGAGTGTGAACACACTACTTGCAGAACATTGTCTAGAAGCTTTGAAATCTAAAAGTGGTAAGGTTGACATCATGACCATAGGCGACCTTGTACTGAAGGTGTTTCTCTTGACCATTAACAGAGTTATTGGGGTTTAGGCATTACACGAGTCCAACAAGCCTAAGTTCCAGTATGCCATAAACTGCATGGTGCCCACTGTCTTCAACTGGGCAGAAGCCATGAAAGTGAACATTAAGAGCCAATTATCCAAATGCAAGGTAGGAAACCTAAGGAAATTTCAATATGGTTTTGCTATGGTGACTTTCTTCCTGGGACAGATCCCACTGTTCCACTATCAACTGGCGGAGGTAAATCCCCCAATGTCGTGAGATCCATGGATGGTCCGATGGAGTGAACTGATGCCCAGAACTAGAGGGGGCCATCACATGTCATACAAGCCTACTTTCTTTGCATGGCTGACACCTCAGCTCATTATTGTGGATGATTGGCCATATAGCGGGACTAACTTCCATGGTGATCCTGACATGCTGCTCCTAGAGGGGGAGGATTTTGATGATGGAGGTGAGGAAAAAAAAAATTGGTTTTGATTTTTTATTGTTTTTGAGATATATGCATCTGTGACACTTTGATTTTGTAATTGCAGATGTGGCACCAAAGCAACCAGCCGAGATGTCCCTGATCGCTAGATGGGTTGCTCTACAATTTGAGATTTCTCCTTATCAGGAAGGAGTCGACAACGAGGAGGAGATTACGCGGAATCTCGATAACTTGACTAGAGGCATCCCAGAGTATGCCCAGATGGAGGACATTCCAACCCATTATTAGCAGCACACAGTGGGTGTGATAGATCGGATCCGCTGATTACTGGCTCACGTAGTGCGAGCAGTAATGTGCTATCATGAGCATAATGTCGAGTAGTCCATAGTTTTAGCATTTACAGTTTTGAGGCCTATGAGCCACAAATGTACTTGGATCACATATATTATTTTTTTGGTTTTGATGTATGACACTCAAACATTATCGACATACATACATACATACATACATACATATATATATACATATATATACATATATATACATATATATATATATACATATATATATATATGCTACGTTTCCTGTTTACTATGATATAATGTTTTGTTTTTCACATATTGCATAAATGTTTGTCTGGCACATAATTAGCCAATGCATCTGTTAATGTATTCATATGCCTAGGAATGTGATGATATGTAATATAATCAAAATTTATTTCCAGTAAATGAATACACAAACACATTTTCAATATCTGAGGGTTTCTGACATAATATTGCCTATTGAGCTTAAGAACAACAAGTTGTGAAACAAGGTTAACAACCATTTCTCGAATGTCAAGAGCAATGCCTTCTCACAAGAGTTCAATAACTTCACTATATTCAACAATGTTATTAGTTTTTTGACCCAAACAAATACCTTGAATATCAATCAACTCACCATGAGGGTCATAACTAGCCCATGCCATAGATGATAGATTTCGGGTACTACGGAAAGCACCATCAGCGAAATCAACTTAAGGAGTCATAGACATCTGCAAAGAAAGTGAATACATAATAAGCATGAAAGCTGCTTGGAAAACACACCACGCCAAACTGCACAGAAATGAATAACGCACTGTACAAAAGTAACCATGTGAGATGACTCAGGCATAGCAATTTTTTAGATACAACCCATTGTGGGGCTTGTCCAAGTGGTTTCCCTCATAATCAATCAGCTTATAGGCCCCTTTTTGGAACACACGCTTGACAATATAGGTCCATGCCACATGGGTTTGAATTTTCCTGCCCCCAACTTATCATTAGCTTGGTCATATAGCAAGACTAGATCACCCTCAGAAAAAGCATGAGGAGAGACCAACTGAACAAAATGGGATTTAAATCACTTTTTTTATGCTTCAATGACTAAAGCAGCGAGCCAGAGGGTTTCATCTAGTCGTTCCAAATATAAGAGACGCTCTTCTTGAGATGAGGTATCAGGGAGTATTTCGACAACCAATTTGAGTGAGGGAATTTCACATTCAATCGGTAAGGTAGCTTCTTGACCATAGACTAGTTGGAAAGGGGTGAATCCAGTTGCGTCTTTAGTCGAGGTTAGGTAGGCCCACAAAGCTGAAAAAAGCATGAGATTCCAATTGGATATGTGCATCCCAATGGTGCACTGAAGCATAGTGACTAACACTTTGTTTACAACTTCAACTTGGCCATTGACCTGAGGGTAGTATGGAGTTGAGCCATCGTGACACAAGACCAACGTAGAAGTTAGCTCAGCCATCATGTAATCATGAAAATGGGAGTCATGGTCAGTGACAATGGCTTGAGGCAGTCCAAACTTGGAAATTACATGATTGAATAAAAATTGCTCTGTCATTTTACCGTCAGATGAATATGTAGGCATTGCTTCAGCCCATTTGGTGAAGTAATCCATGGCAATGATAATAAAACCATTCCCCCTGGCAAAACGAGGGTTACATGTCATAAAATCAATGCCCCGTTTGGAAAAGGGACCAACGATAATAACGGGGTGAAGGTGAGTGGGTGGGTGCGCATTTTTTGCTGATAAATCTGGCACTCGTGGCATTTGCGAACAACAAGAATGCAATCCTTAAAGATAGAGGGCCAGAAATAGCCATCACAGAGTATATTTTGAGTAGTAGTGTAGCCAGACAAATGACCACCACATGCACCAAAATGGCAGTCATTTAAGACTCTTTCGTCCTCATCGAGAGTTAAACATCGATGAAGAATTGAATCAACACCAATGCGATATAAATTATCCACAATGATGCAGTAAGGCTGGGATTGATGTCGAATGCTTCGGCGATCATCCGTGGACAACGTAGAGCAAAAGGTAGAAGTTTGGAGATACACGATGATACCACTGTACCAAGGATCGAGAGTGATAATTAGAAAAAGAGTCTCATCAGGGCGCTGCTCATCAGCACCAGTAGGAAGAGAAGCATAGGGAAGAGAGAAAATCAACTCAGCAAATACAAGTGATTTGTTTGATTTGGTAGTAGTGAACACCAAATCAAATTCCTGGAGGATGACACTCCACTTGGAATACTTTCCCCCAAGTAAATGATGAGTCAGAATGTAATTCGTGGGGTTACACTTAGAAATCATGGTTGCATCGTGGAGGAGAATATAATGCCAAAAGAATTAAACAACTTAAGCAATAAAGTGAACCCTAAAGCTAGCTCAGCATAGTTAGCAACAAAGCAACGAAGGAAATTCACTTTCCCTCGCATTCTCTATGCAATGAAGAGGAAGGGGATAGATTAACAATAGCCTCAATTTTGAGAGGATCAAGATGAATTCCATATTTTGAAATAATAGGATTGAGGAGTCTTCCAGATTCAATGCAGAAGACACACTTATGTGGATTCAACTAAATGTTATAATGTCTGCAACAAAGAAATATTTGTTAAAGATGATCGGGATGGTCATGGCGCTTACATGCATGAGCAAAAAGATCATCCAAATAAGGTTGAATGATGTTTTTAATGTCATGGAAAGCATAGGACATTTCTCGTTGAAAAGTAGCCCCAACATTCTTAAGGACAAAAGGGAGCTTTCTATATGCAAAAGTGTCCCACGGACATATAAAGGAAGTCTTATCTTGATCAGCCGGTGAAATGTTTATCTGGTTATAACCAAAAAAACATTCATAAAGGAAAATATCTCACGCCCAATACATTCATCGATGATCTGGTCTATAAAAGGAGTGGGATAATTATCCTTTGGATAGGAATGATTAAGGTCACAGTAATCAACATAGACTCAAACAGTGCCTTGTTTCTTAGTCACTGATACGATATTGGACACCCAATATGTCAGAGGGATAGGATAAATAAATCCATCTTTAAGAATTTTTTCAGCTTCCCCTTTAATGGTGGTCACTTTTGTAGGGTGCACTAGACGAATTTGTTGACGAACGCACTTCGTGTTAGGATAAGTTGGAATTTCATGCATGACTATACTTGGGTCAATGTTGGGAATTTCTTCATACGACCATGCAAAAACATCTCAAAACTCTTGAAAAAGATGACTGTAGATCTTGATCTCATCAGGAGAACAAGTCACCCCGATATGAACATTTTCAATGATACCCAGTTTAACAGAAATGTCAATAGGCATCGTTTGGGTAATATTGCCCATGTTCCCTTCCAACGATGGTGAATATCATTCCACGGTGCTTCCTCCAAAGACATAATTTCCATGATAATTTCATCAAAAGGAAAAGTATTGGTTAAGGGATCAGGAGAATCCAAATAACGAAGCCACAGGGATTGAGAATAGGCGTCAAGGGACGTACTCGAAGTAGTATGATTAGTGGGTACCCAAGCCGAATCTGTAACAATCTCCACATAATTGATCTCGACAGGGCTTGATGGCATGAAATCACCCCATGTATCAACAAGATCAAGAGAGGGAATGACCCAAGGATTAGACTTAACCGAGATCATATTGACTGAGGAAACATGCAGAGGTGGGAGAGGAAAAATACACATCAAGGTGGGATATTTGAAAAGTCTAGCCCCCACACTCTCATAAGGAGCACCGGTACACTTCACATAAGGAACATCGCGATCCGTGGAAGAAGAGGCAAAGAAAGACAACTGGTCGACCATGATGATTTTCCCTTGATGAGGAAAACGGAGCATGCGGACTAGAGAGTAGGCTACAACATGCATGGAATGGTTCCAACTCTGTCCATGTAGAAGATTATATTTAAGATTTGCATCAACAATTTCTACTTCAACATTGATTGTCTTGCCTTCCAAGGCAATGGCAATATTAGGAAGGACACCAAAAGGTCAAGAATCATGTCCATCAAAGGCTTCCAATGTGTTAGGTGATTGGTTAAGGGTAGGATAATCAATTTCCTTCCAAGAAGAGACAAACATGATGCAGGTGGAGGCACCATCATCAATGACGGTCTGAATTTTCTTCTCATTAATGATCACCTGAATGAGAAAGGAAATTTGATGAGGTAAGCGCGGAACATGGTTTTCAAGATCAAAACAAATGGGATTGGAATTAGATGGATCAATACCTCTAATAGCTGACAGCAATGCTTTATGCTGAGAAGGATAGCTTTGAAGAACCTCGAGAGCAAACATAGCTAATGGTGCTTGAGCCAAATCCTCAACAATGTTATAATCTTGAGCAGCTCGAGCATTTGGATTATATGAGGACTTTCATAGCACACGTCGAGAGGGTGTTCAAATAGAAAAATCAGGATTAGGTTGCTCTATATTGAGAGGACCAAAGGTAGATGAGATAGAGGAGGAAGGGGTACCTTATTTCTCTTTCCCTGCCGTCTGAGTAGGTGTTTGATAATCTTTTGATTGGTAGCCACATTTATAGGTGTGTTCATCATGAACACTTGGGAACCTGTAGAAGTGGAAGACTAAGGTTGGTCTACAATTTGGGCTACTGGGATGGAAAGGGATCTTTCAAGATAGCCAGGGTCCCTTTGAGCAAGCGACTAACTTCAGATCGTCGGGGACAATATTTAGTGTAGTGATCCTCCTCACAAATGAGACATGGATGCTTGGGCTTTCTTTGAGAAGCATCACTAGCAGATGAGTTAGGAGGGCCTTGTTTCGGGGCATCAACTTTGGCCTTGCATTTGCCCTTCTTTTTACCCTTAGAGGATTTTTCCGCTATGGTAGACTGAACAATGTGAACCGTAGAGGTTTTACTAGGACCACTTGAATTTCGAGAGGGATCATTGGAACTAGTGTTTGAGACGACTTTCTGCCTAGAAGAAGATTTTGTGGGGGTCTGAGACACATAACCAATCACTCCATCAACAGGTGGGGTAGCCAGAGAATTCAATGATGTCAGATTAGTGATGGTCTCAGAGCATCGAGTAACATCTCATATAATGTGCCAGATTGCGAGTAGACTAGGTCCAAATACTGGGCATGAGCGATGGATTACTCCTCTGTAACACACCCACCCATAGTTATGTCCTTAGAAATTGGGTCAATGAATGATTTGGTGAACCATTCTATTAGCAACTGATTAGTAATTTCAAACTTGATCACGCGACGACGACGTCTCCATTCATGGATGTGATCGGAGATATGGGTCACAATGTCTTGCTTAAGTGACATAAGCAAATAGGTGCTAGTTTCATAGTGAACTGGCACCTGGAAATGAGTGAGGAAATCCATAGCAAGAGTTTTGAAGTCACTATAGGTACCTAGAGGCAATTCGATGTACCATTTCGAGGCAGCCCCTGTGAGAGTTCTTTGAAAAAGCCGTAAATGGATAGAATCATCAATGCATGAATTGGAGCAGCACCAAAGGCAATATGTCATCACGTATACCAAGGGTAAGATCTGGATTTGGGCATGGAGGATAATAATTTATAACCATCAATTGGTCGTGTTTTCCAAGTGTTTTATTGAGGTAATCAGATTCCAGATCTAGAGCTTCTGAGATGGCTGCCAGCAGCTTTAAGCATAGTGCTCTCATCTCCAAAGCGTACTTGCCAGCGACCTCCCTGTAAAAAAAAGGCAAAAGCTAAATCATAACAAGTTACATGACATATC
>APFE030006018.1:954-11621 GCA_000404065.3 Pinus taeda
TTTCTTGCCTCCTGCCATCAGTGCTACATCCTCATCCTGCTCAACTGGCTTGGCTGCCCCAAGCTGACCTTTCCTGATCTCTGTCTGAATGCAATCATCCCAAAACCTCTCTCATGTGGGAAGGGTCTCACGAGCACAAACCCCATCAGCAAAGTTCATCCATGAACGGGGGAGGCCATTTACCGCAATCCGCACCAACTCAGTGGGTGGAATGGCCCTCTCCAATCGCTGCCAACTCATCTCTCACATTAATAATCTTAGTGAGATATCCAGCTGCACTATCATTACCCATCTTAATGTTCTTCAGTTTCTCCTTCAGAACCATTTTCCGGTTCTCATTGGTACTCTGGTAGAGATTGAACAATGCTGTCCACATCTCATGGGCATTGCTCTTACCTCTCACATGAGGAATGCAATGGTCTTTGATTCCATCTAGAATTAGCCTCTTACCCTTGTTGTTCTTTTTATTATAAGCAGCCAACTGAGTAGCATCAGTAGGCACAACAACAGGGGTCTGAGTGGTATGCACCATAATATCCCAGACTTCTGCCTCCTCAAAGATACTCTGCATTCTCTCCTTCTAAACGCTGTAATTTGTATGCCCATCCAACCTATCCTCCACCCTCAATCCCAATGACATCCTGCTGTCCTAAAACTGAAAAATAGCACTGCTGTAGTAAAGATAAAACCTGTTGTTTATGAAAAATCAGCGTGCTGGAATTTTCTGAGTGAAAAATCAGCAGCTATAATTTTTCTCTTTTGCTGTCCCAAACTGCCCTTCAGCACTCAAGCTCTGATACCATGTTAAAATTTCTGTTTTCCCACCCCGGTTTTCAGTTTCTCCTTATTTTTCCCATGTAGTTAAATGCCCTTTCCCATAACCATACATTCAACAAGCTGGAAAAAATAAATTTTGCTGAAAACACAAATTCTGGACAATTTACAAAATGCTGGAAATTGCAGAAATAAAAATCAGCAGTAATAAACAGCCATTAAAACACATTAAAACACTGATATTTTTTGTCAACGTGACCCTGGAAAAACCCCCTACAACTCTTGGGGAAAACCAGTTTGAGAGCTCTTCTTTATTTCTGAAAAGTGTCTTTTTACAGCAAGAAAATTTCAGCAAAAAATTACAGCAAAATAATTTTTTCAGCAAGCAAACTTATCCGTTTTCAGCCCAACGGACCACCTGGAAACTTCTCAGTTTTCAGCAAAAAATCAACTTTTTCTGCTTGTTCTTGCTGCTGTTCTGCTTGTCTTTCTACTGTTCTGATTTTGTTGAAGAGCTGCCTGGCATGTGTGCCAAACTGCTGCCTCTTTCTCCTTCTTGTCCAGAAATCTCCCTTGCTCTCTCGCTCTCCTTCTCCCAATCTGCTCATGAAAGAATGAATGATCTTTTCCTCCTTTTCCTCCTTTAATATAACTCCAAGTGACTTTTGGTGATCCAAGTGACTTTTGGGTGATCTCTAAATCCAATCGCTGAAATAGATTTAGATCAATGGCTGAGATTAAATGCACATTTAAATCTCACTTTCTATTTTTTAATTCACCCCACTTTAATAAAGACCAACTTAGTCATTTATTTCCAAAGTCACTTTTCCTTTCTAATTTTTCATTGACTTTATAAAAGTCACTTTAAAATTAGACTTTAGTAACTTTATCACTTAAAGTCACTTTTAAATTAGATTTTAACTTTATAAAAAATTATGAAGTCACTTTAGGAGAAAAATTAAAATCTTTTGGACACTTTTCCCTAGGCCAAAGATCAAAGCCTAAGGGAACCACCTGTCCTCCGGTACCAAATTTCAACAAGTGTTGCAGTCCAACAAGATTTGGGATCTAACTCCGATGATGAAAGGAAGATTGATGCTATGGGTCTGATAGGTAAGCCTTTTGAAACTAGCTCTAATTCTACTTGTTCTGCATCTTCTTTAAAATCTAATAATGTGATTGAAGAAAAGAAGAGGGTTGAATTGTTTCACATAAGCATCATATCCATGCACACTAAGAGAGACACATTATTCGATAGCGAATCAACAACAAATCTAATATTTAAGGAATTAGTAAGGAAACTGGGATTGGAAACTAAAAATCATCCAAAACCATACCCTTTAGGATGGTTGAAATAAAATACTCAGATGCAAGTCACAAAACAGTGTCAATTAAGTTTTGCAATTATAGCTAATTTTTTTGATGAAGTTGAGCTAGATGTGATTCCTTTGGATATATGTGGAGTTTTGTTGGCTAGACCTTATCTTTATGATCGAGATGTTGTATTTCATAGAAAGGAGAATAAGTATCATCTCTTTAAAGATGCAATTGAATATGTTGTCAAGGCACACATAATTAAGACAAATTTGGATTTAATCAATGTTAGTCAAATGAAAAGGCTAATAAATTCAAGTAAAAAGTATGTTCTCATGATTGTTAAAGAACAACCTAAAGATAAGTATGATGCTTTTCAAGGGTGTGATTCTCAATTTAAGGAAAATTTGGTTGAAATAGTAGATTCTTATAAGGAATTTTTTAGGGAACCAAAAAGTTTACCTCCAAAACGAGAAATACAACATGAGATTCAATTAAAATCTGATGCCCTTCTATGGAATATTGGCATGTATCATATATTGGTCATAAAAAACGAAGAGATTAAGAAACAAATTCAGGAATTGGTTGATAAAGGCTTCATTCAACCTAGTTCTTCTCCATGTGGATCACTGATCATATTAGTCCCAAATAAAGACGGAACTTGGAGAACGTGTTTTGATTTTAGAGCCTTAAATAAAATCACTATTAAGAATAGGTGTCCTCTTCCTAGAATCAATGATTTTCTTGATCAGTTAAAGAATGTTGTTTACTTTACAAAACTGGATTTAAGAAGTGGTTATCATTAGATTTGCATAGCAAAGAATGATATATGGAAAACTACATTTAACACTAGACATGAGATTTTTGAATGGTTGGTTATGTCGTTTGGGTTATGCAATTCTCCAACAACTTTTATGAGACTGATGAATGATGTTTTTCATCCTTTTATTGATAAGTTTGTCATAGTCTATCTAGATGATATTCTTATTTCCAGTTCAAGTTGGGAAGAACACGTAAAGCATGTTAAACAAGTTTTTGATGTGTTGCAAAGAGAGAAATTGTAGCTTAAACTTTCTAAGAGTGAATTTGGAAAAACTTCCTCAGTATATCTTGGTTACATAGTTGGAGTAGGTCAACTAAAAATAGATCCAACTAAATCTGAAGTAATTGTTGAGTGGCCAAGACCTCAAAATGTGATGGAAGTTAGAAGTTTCCTGGGTGCAGTTCAATATTGGAGGAAGTTTATTTCTCTTTTATTTCTTCACCACTTCATGCTTTAACATGTTTTAAAGTCTCCTTCCAATGGGGAGGAAAACAACAAAAGGCATTTGATACTTTAAAGTAGAAAATTGTTACAACTCCAATCTTGGCTTTACCAGACCTTAAACAACCATTTGAAATAGAAACTAATGCTAGCAAGTATTCAATGGGTGCAGTGTTATTGCAAAAAAGAAAGCCTATTTGTTTTAATTTAGAAACATTTTCTAAAGCAGTTGCTAACTATCCAACTTATGATAAAGAATTATATGAATTAGTGGAAAGTGTTAAAAAATGGAAACATTATTTAATGGAAAAAGAAACAATGATTCATACAGATAATCAACCACTTAAGTACCTTCAATCACAAACTAAATTGAAATAGTCTCGACATTATAGATGGATGGGATTTTTTCAGCAATTTCACTTAGTAATCAAATATAAGAAAGGTACCACCAATAAAGTAGCTGGTATGTTATCAAGACCTTCTTTGAATGCTTCATTTATTCTTCAAAATAGTTTGATAGCACATGAAAGTTACATAGAACAATATGCTGAAGATACTGATTTCAAAGATGTTTACGAATCACTAACTCATGGTGCTTAGGTGGAAGAAGTGAATTATCATGTTCATGACAGGTTATTGTACCATCTTGGCAAGTTGTGCATACCACAAGGAGAAAGAGTGCATGTGATTAGAGAAGCACATTCTTCTCATGTTTCAAGGCATTTTGGTGTAGGTAAGAAAGTGGCACAATTACAAAGGTATTGTTATTGGCCTCGGATGAATGAAACAGTTGCTAAGTACATCAAAGGTTGTGTCACATGTTCAACAAGCAAACCAAACAACATAAAGTTATGTTTGTATATGCCACTTCCGGTTCCCTTTTTACCATGAGACAGTATATTTATGGATTTTGTAGGAGGACTTCCAATGTCTAGAAAAGGGCATGATTATTTGTATGTTGTGGTTGATAGATTTAGCAATATGTGTATTCTTATTCCATGTAAAAAGAAAGTTACTGCTCAAGAGACTGCACAATTGTTCTTTCAAAATGTATGTGTTCATTTTGGGTTACCCACTTCTATCATTTAGATCGGGACTCTCATTTTATGGGGAAGTTTTGGTCCACTTTGTGGGGACTCATGGACACTAAGTTCAAAAAGAGCACAACTTTTCATCCACAAACCGATGGGAAAAAAAAAGTGGTGAATATAATAATGGTACATATTCTCATAAGTTATTGTATCAAACATCCTATGTTGTGGGATGAATCCTTACATTATGTCCAACATGCTTACAACAAAGCCTTGCACTCTTCTACTCATAGATATCCTTTTGAATCATGTTTTGTGTACCTTCCAAAACCAACAATGGACTTTATGTTTGGTGAAGAAGCTAAGGAGGATGGACATGGAAATGTCGACAAAGAAATCAACTTCATTCAAAGAAACCAAAATATTCATGAAGCAGTGCAGGATCAATGGGACAAAAGTCAGACCAAGTACAAAATGCGCCATGACAAGCATCGGATGGATCAACACTTCCATGATCGTGATAAACTATGTTTGTACATCAACGAAGAGAGGATGAAAGGTGAAGGTAAAAAGTTGAAACTTATTAGGTATGGTCCTTTTAGAATTATTGAAAATATTGGGCATAATGCATTCTAGTTGAATTTGCATCCATACATGCATATATATTCAGATGTAAATGTTGAAATTTTGAAGTTGTATGAACCTCCAATGATCATGGATCTAGAGGTAAATGCTCAAATTCCAACTGTAGATGATTTTGCACCTAAATGTATGACTGAGTTACACGAAGATACCATCTTGGATAGGAAGGTCCACACTTCGAGGCGAAGAGATGTGGACTATCTTCGAGTAAGACTCAAAGGCATGAATCCAAATAATTCAAGGTGGATGGAGATCAGAAGGGTGAGGGAGTTGTACCCTTACCTCATGTATTCTTAAAACCAAACTTTTGGTGGTCCAAAAGCTTCTGGTGGAGAGAAATAATTTGGGAGGATCCTCAAAATGCTCAAAATTTTATAGATTCATATGCTCATGAAACCAGTGCCAAGTCGAAAAGCTCATCGCACGAATTCCAGTGATATATTCGATTTACAAAATGGTCTCTGTATGAGGAAGAAAATGTGTTCTGAAGTTTTTCCCAAATAGGGAAAAAGGGGTTGGAGTAGGCCAAGTGACAGTCTCATAACAGGGGCACAAGGCAGTCCCATAGAAAGACAGGTGGCAAGTCAAAGTTAAGTCAAATCGAGAGGTCAAACTGCATAGTTAGGGATCAAACCCACAATCTTTGATACAACATTACAAAATCTTACCAATAGCCCACGGACTTATTGTTATTTATCATGGGCGCAAATGTTTATTTAAGTTTATTGTAATTCCTATATGGGGTAAGGGTTGGCAAGAGCCACATCCAGTGGCCCCGCTAAACCCACAGTTTATGTTTATCGGCACCTCCAACTTGACGTAGCGCTATCAAACACTACCAGAGTCTCCACTTAACACGCGAGACCATAATCCAAAGTTGGAATGGGGTTAACTCCCCACTTATAACCATATACTATGTTAAAATCGGCAGTGCCAACCAAATGCCACGCGGAGTCCAAACATATCATTGTTGGACTTAATAAACTATGTTTAATTCATTTCATTGCAATGTTTTGTTATATAAAACCATACGATATATTTGTATGCTATGTTAATACATTTGTTGTAACGCAATTCTATAGTTTGCAAATTCGATCCTGGGAAGCCGGCAGGTTTGACCCCAGGACTTGCCCGTGGATCTACAAAAAGAATTTCCAGTGTGCAATTGGTAAAGGGGATGTGAAAAATTGAATCTGTATTAATTTTATCAGTGCTTGTAATATGCACAACTTGGCCAATATTGGGCCTTTTTGAAATCTGTAAGTTGCGTTGGAGAGTTGAGACTGAGACCTATTTTGATAGTAGCCATTGATTCCTATGTTCACATTTTAGTATGGCGAATTTGATATAAAGAAGTTTTATGAACATTTGCCCATTGGAAGCAGATCGATGTAGCCCAAGAGGGATGACCTCACATAAGGTCAGGAGGTCAGCGTACCAATTAGTGGAGTCCAAGGTCATCATGCGTTGTGAGTTGTGGGTGTGTCTGTCGGCAAGCAGGATCGCAATGGCCACAGATCAATTTGGTAGGGTCTGGTCATCAACCAGGGGCCATTCATCGAGGAGCTGTGGGTCAGAGGCTGTGAGCGCATCATCCAAGTAAGTGTGAGTGTTATTGCAGATGTCATGGGTCGTGGAATGAGGATCTACGAGCAAATAAGAAATGGAGATGTGGGTTTGTGCTCGTTACTGGCCAAATCAAGTTGAGAGTTGAAAGGGAAACCCTTAGTGCACTGACAGATCAGGGTCACATATTTTTCATAGCAAGGTTGTTTTTATGATGCAGGAACTAGGTCGAGCATTGCAACAATTAAGGAAAGAAACTATCTGTTGTGCATTGGATACCATACACACGTTCACCCGTATATCGCAGAAGAGGTTTGTGTTGTGCGGCATTGAATGATCGTGAAATCAAGAGCAGGGATCAAAGGATGGTCTATGAAGACATGTTTATTGGTTGATAGAAAGCACAACACATTGTTGTCTATAATTTGGTTTGGTGTTTGGGCATGATGTGTAGGTGAGTACGCCAAGCAGGGCTAAGAATAAAGCGTAGATTGACTGTTGGATATCTAGTTGTGCAGGAGAAGGCCCAATGACCAATATAATGTTTATTGAAATACCTTCTCTTATAATGATGATGGGAATAATGGGCTTACCTGATGTAATTAGGGCAAACATTATATACTTTGGAGCATAATAATAAAGATTTGAAGATACACGTAGAAAAAGGGAATTTGCACATATTTATTTGGAGTATGGATTTAAATACTTATTAGTCTCTGTCTCTGGCATAGCAAGGACTATAGCGTTAGATTGAGCGTTGACTAGGTAATAGTTGTAGTTGACTTCCCTGTTCAACAAAATTTAAGCTAAGGTTTAGGCATTTCAATTTCGCGCAATGAAATTTTAACCAAACTTTTCACTTGCACCTCTTATTGAAAACTCACTTGTTTCGAGGCACATTACGATGGACATGGCTATTTTATCCAAAGTCCGGTTGCATAAATGTTGGGACACTGCTTTTATCCAAAGTATGTTTTCTGTGACCAAATATTGGGACAAATGATTTTATCCCAAGTTTTTTTTCTTCCTACAACAACCATGCATGTAGATTGCCACGGTTGTTGACCAAGAACCCTGAAGCCCGCCACTTGCAGTGCATGTACATTGTTGCGACATGTAGTGCATGTACATTGCCACCGTTATTTGGACTACATTTCCACCGTTATTTGGACTATAAACCTGGTAATCCATTGAAGTAGCTAAAACGCAATAGATTACAAAAAGGTTCGGTTACAAAAAGAAAGGGTAGTTGGTAGCTTGGTTCCCTGGTTAACTCATGGTGCCTTAGGGAAGCACATCGATATTGTGAGGATGTGCAAGTAGCCTGCCAAGTCTAAGCGTGAGCAACCTAAATAGATTATTATTTTCTTCCAATAGATTATTATTGTCTTCCAAACAGATTAGCAGAGCAGGGTTGGCAGTTCTGTACTTAGAGCACTCTAACTCGGCTTAGTTGCAAACTTGCAGGCTTTTGTTGCAAAGAAATATCGAGCTCAACTTTCACTTACTTGCGACAAAGACCTACAATAATCATCATATATCATTGGAAAAAAGGTTATTGTGGTACTCATCTTGCAACAAAGACCTGCAATAATCATCCTATATCATAGAGAAAAGACATGCAACAATTAGTGAGAATCGTTGTCGCTGCAGAAAAGATGTACAATAATCATCCTACATACTGCAAAAAAGAGCAGAAAAGACATGCATCAGAATCACTGCAAAAAAGACATAATTGACTGTGAGAATCGCTTCAAGTGAGGTAAGTTTAATGGTTAATGCTCATAGTCCAATATGTTACCATGTTCTTCTATCTATTTTGAACGTTTTTCTATTTTTCTATTAACAAGCTTTCAGTCAGTTAGGAAGCGAATTATCAACAGACTCTTTACCTAGTTACTCCACCCCTCTTCAATTTATTTTTTATTATGCTAAACTGAGAACAAATCCATCCACTGCGAGAAGACGATGTAGTGTCGATCGACTAGGGCCAACGCGCTGAGATAAGAAGGATGGTCAAGTATCATTTACAAAAGAAGAAAAGGGGACACATGTGGCTTGCATGCAAGCCTGGGAGTCCACTATTTCCCAAATTTGTTTATATATTTATATATATATATATAATATAATATATTATAATATACAAAGGCACATTCTTGTAATTAAAAAAATAAGACTTATTGTTTTTCTCGTCTCTTTACCTTTGGGCAAACACACACATAAAACAAGTGTTAAAGATCTCTCCCCACCAAGGTTGTGGAGCACCTAGCTTCTCTCGGTGCGATGACAGTGCACATATATAATTTATCCAGTAGAAACAAATAAGATTGGCATATTTGTAACTTAAAGGTCTTACAGAGTACCTTGTCTATAAAAATGTTAATGATTCAATTTTATTCATTCTTCAAGTGATCTTTAAATTTACATGAAAAACTTAAAAAAAAAGTTTAAAAATTGTTGGGGATTTTTCTGGTAAAATCCCAAAAAAAAACAAACAAACTGAATACAGAGCAATGCTATGTTTTTCTCCTCAGGATCTTTTGCACAGGGAAGCAAATAAAATTTTGAGGACAGAGGTTTTTCACACCAATAAAACCTTTATATTCATTAATAAAAACTCTGATACATGTTTCTTTCTCTTACTGAGAGGGATTCACCAAAACGTTTCACCAAAAACAAAATTACTCTGCATCTGTTACAAATGATTTTTACACTGCTGTGTAAAATCTACATTCACATTTACTGCTGTAAAAAACCTTTTACATTTACTCATTTACCACTGTAAAATGAAATTCTTACATATGTTGTAAAAATTTCTTACATAAGTTTACTGCTGTAAAATAAAATTCACATTCACCACTGTGTAAAATTTTTCATTACATTAGAAATGCTCGGGATTTCACCTTTCATATTCAAAATAATAAAAAAATACATTGCAATCCCATTTGTTTCAACAAACAACTATTTCCACCTGTAAGAAGAAATCCAATTGCATTCACTGTGGGGAGTCTTTTACACTGTTGTGTTTCCCCTGTTCTTTTCGCTGCTGCGAGCCTCCTTCTCCCGTGTGCAATACAATACATACACTTGCTGAATGGTCAACTACAAAATATGGTTTTACTTGTTCCGTAAAAACCATACTTACGCCACCCCCGTGAATAATAAAAAAACATTAAAATTTAAAACAATTACTTATGCCCATGCCTATTTTAATTTATGCCCATACATGCCGTAACATTAGAATTAAAATTTTTACCTAAGACTATGACCAATTCATTAAATACATTAAATGAAACGTGCGGTAAAAGTAAAAATAACGTTCGGGCAGGTTGAATGAAATCCTTGTCTGTTGACCTGATCGGACGCAATTCGCTCACCAACCTCACACAAAACAAACGAACTTTAGCTTCCGGGGAGTGGGTGGTTTTGAGTCCGTACACTGGACGTGTGGCAGCTGATCGGGGTGTTCGGAGGCCCTCAGACATAAACCACTTTTTGCCAAAAGCGGTGCGAAATGGTTGAGGGTGGTTTATGGTATTTCTGGGTGGTTTCCCGCGCGGTTGAAATTATAAATTTAACACTCCCCTTTAATTTCAACTGCTAGGAATTCGGTCATACCCAGACACTTCCTCAAAAATTCAAAGCTTTTCTGATCCAGTGGCTTTGTCAAGATGTCTGCAACCTGTTCTTGAGTCCTGCAATGTTCTAGGACAATGTCTCCATTACTCACCAATTCCCTGATGTAATGAAACCTTGTGTCAATGTGTTTCGTTCTCTTATGAAACACTGAATTCTTTGATAATGAAATAGCTGAGCTATTGTCACAAAAAATCACTGTTTCTTTTGCCTGCTCTTGGCCTAAGCTCCTCAACATCCTTCTCATCCAAAATGCTTGACATGCTGCTGCTGTAGCTGCCACATATTCAGCCTCTGCTGTAGACAGTGCTACAATGGACTGCTTCTTAGAAGCCCATGAAATGGCTCCTGAACCCATATGAAAAGCATAACCGGAAGTGCTCTTCCGATCATCAACACTTCCAGCCCAATCACTATCTGTGTATCCAACCAAATCTGAA
>APFE030006033.1:0-12321 GCA_000404065.3 Pinus taeda
CCAGGGCTCTAGAGTGTTTTTTCCAACCCGCCTTCTAGGATTAGTAACTCAACCCATAGTTGTTGTTAGGATTTAGAGCGTTTGTCCAACCAAAGCTTCTAAGTCTAGTAACTCAACCTACCAAGGGCTCCCTAGAGTTTTTCCAACCAAGGCTTCTGGGGCTACTAATTCAACCCAAGTTGTTATAAGGCTTCTAGAGATTTTTTCTAACCAAGGCTCCAAGAATTAATAACTCAACCCACATCCAAAAGAAACATGAAGATGAACCAGAAAACAAAAGCTAAAACCCACAACACCATGACTATCTAGGAAATTGAAAGGATAAGAAAAATCATTGTCAATCTAGGAAATCCTCCATGCCAATGACATATCATAACCAAATAACCACATTCATATGCGATGCATGTCAAAACTAGCAAGGAAATCATACATCCAACTTGGTACTTGCAAGAAAAACCCATTGTAATTGTTCATACTGATGTTCCCTTTCACTTTCCTTCTCATCCTTTTCCTTTTTTATCCAAATCCAAAGTATGTTGCAATGCTCCAAAAGTACTCCAAGAAAACTCTAAGTGTCCAAGAGTATGTGAGAGAGAGAGAGAATAGAATGAGAGTGTCAAATACTAAACTAAAAAAAGTTGTGAATTGATCCTTAGAAGACTTTTTATCATTGAGGCCTTTATTTTCTCCATTTTCCTCCTCACATGCAACCTGTGACCTTTCACCTTCCTTTCTATTAGTTTCCATTATTTTCATAAATAAAATTCCAATAAATGCCTCATGCCTTTTCAAATCCTTTTGCATTTCCTTTTCCAATTTTAATAGCCATTAATCAATCACAAGTGATCCCCATCACTATGTTTTTTCCCAACATTCAGTTTGGAATACATGTCTGATGACCTTGGTTATTATTTTTCCTTTATTAACTTCATTACATGGATTTTTAATGCAGGGATATTACAAACCCCTCACCCTTAGGGGAACACATTCCTTGGTGTTCAATGACACCTATGAACAATAAGACTACTGAAAACCAAACATACTTCCCATGGAGATTTATAACTTAGCTCATTGTATATTGACAATGAACAACCTGTTGAAAAGAAAACCAACATGACAACCATACAACTTATGGGAGCTTTATAACACAACTCATTGTGGTATTTACATCCATATGCATATATACATATAGCAAAACTAATTTTCCTCAAACGGAAAAGAATGAAGGATACATATCCTACGCCTGATCATCAATAGCCCATGTAAGCTACATGGGCTATTGATGATCAGATGTAGGATATGTATTCTTCATTCTTTTCCGTTTGAGGAAAAATAGTTTTGCTATATGTATATATGCATATGGATGTAAATACCACAATGAGTTGTGTTATAAAGCTCCCATAAGTTGTATGGTTGTCATGTTGGTTTTCTTTTCACTGAGGTTTTGGCTAGAATTCTCCTTTTGTATCCACCTACAATACAAACCAGTCAATACATGATTAGCATATTTAACATACTTTTTATGTAATGACACATGAAAACAACATGGAATTTCACTATCGAAGGCAGTGCAAGTCTGTTGGCCACTGTCCCAATCCTCTTAAGGATCTTGAAATTATCTCAATATCGACGTGTTAGCTTCACACATGATCTAGTCCTCAAGGAGATCTTCTTGGGATTGATGCACAAATACACATGTTCCTTAAATTGAAACTCCGTAAATGGCTTTTGCTAATGTACATAATTTTTTCTTCCTGTCCTATGATGCCTTTAGATTCTTCTTGATAGCCTGCATTTCTTGTTCCATATATACCAACATGTCTAGTCTTATCAATACCCTATTCACTGGATCAATCCAGCTGATAGGAGTATTACAACTCTATCCATATAGTGCCTCAAACGAACTCATCCTCAGTGACTCCTGATAACCATTGTTGTATGTAATCTTAGCTAGTGGAAGGTATTGTTCCCACTTTCATTGTTGATGCAAAACATACATTCTCAGCATGTGCTCCAGAATCATGTTCACCCTCTCTGTCTATCTATCTATTTGTGGATGATAAGGTATATTGAAGGCCAACTCTATCCCAAGACCTGCAAACAGTTGCTTCCAAAATCTGGAGGTGATCTTAGCATCCCTATCTGACACAATCATCTTTGGTACTCCATGCAACTTCACTACATGTCTGATGAAGACCTGTGCTACGTCATTATTTGAATAAGTATATTTGACTGGAATGAAGTGTGCTACCTTTGTCAATTTGTCAACCACAACCATAATAGAATCATTTAATTTAGATGTCCTCAGAAAAACTGTAATGAAATCCATGGAAATGACCTTCCAGATCCACTCTGGATTCAAAATTGATTGTAGTAAATCACCTAGATGCTTACACTTTACCTTTACTTATTGACAATCCAAACATCTAGACACAAACTCTACCACTCGCCTCTTCAAATTCGACCAATAAAAGAAATATTCACCGATGCCAATTTCTTTTGATATCCTAGGTGACTTGAATATGATTTAGCATAACATTCCCTCAAGGTAAGCTCCTTGAGCTCAATGTGTTCTGACACATAGATCTTGTCCCTAAACCTGACCAAACCATCAGTTGTGAGATGATATTCCACATCATGATCACATGTATCATGTTGTAACCTATGCCTAACCTCCCTATAACTATCATGCTACTGATCTGCTTGCAAGATCTGATCTTATAGATCTGTCCCATATGAGCTCATAAATACAATGTGATTTACATGTACTCTTCTTCTAAGAGAATATATAACCCTATTCTCTTTCCCTTTATTGTACCTAATCTCAAATTCAAACTTCCTAATTGTGGCCAACCATCTAGCTTTCCTGGAATTCGAATTTGGTTGGTCAAATAAGTATCTCAATCCACTATGATCACTCATCAATACAAACCTCCTGCCAAGAAGATAGTGCCTCTATATCTTCAAATAATATATGATCATTGCCAACTCAAGATCATGTGTAACATAACTATACTTATCTTTATTTTGTTTCCTTGATTCATAGCACACTACCTATCCTTCTTGAACCACGACTCCACCAAGTCCTCTCTTGCAAGCATCTATACACAACACAAAATATTTTTCTGGATCTACGATATTTAGAATTGGAGAGTTGCAGGGAATTACTTCAATTGCTTGAAACTTGTTGCACATTATTTTGTCCATCCAAATTTCTTACCTTTCCTTTACAATGATGTAATAAGATAAATAAATATGTGAGAAGTTCCTGATGAACCTCCTATAATAACTTTCTAACCCCATAAATGACCTTACCTAATCCACATTCCTAGGAGCTTCCCATTCAATAATGGCTTCTATCTTTTCTGAATCCATTGTTATGCCTTCCTTGGAGATAACAATCCCCAAGTAATTTACCTTTGTCCAAAAGAAACTAAATTTTCTAAGCTTAACATACAATTAATTCTCTCTTCACAATGTCAATATTGCTGCTAAGTGTTTGGCATGCTCTTCCTCATTTTTAGAATATATCAAATATCATCAATTAATACAATCAAAAAAATTTCCAGATAAGGATGTAATGAACTATTAATGAAGCACATGAATGTAGTTAGAGAATTAGAAAAACTAAAATGAACTACGAAAAAATAATAATGCCCATACTTGGTCTGAAAAGAGGCCTTATATATTTCCTCTTATTTAATGCGTACCTGATGGTATCTTGATATCAAATCAATATTCGAGAACACTACTACTACTTTCAGCTAGTCAAAGAAGTCATCAATCCTTGGCAACAAATATTTGTTGTTGATGATTACCTTGTTAAGCTTCATGTAATCAATAAACAATCTAAGAGTACCATCCTTCTTCTTCAAAAACAACACCAGTGGACCCCAAGGAAATAAACTTGGCCTAATACATCCCTTTTCAAGAATTTCCTTCAACTGCAACTTCAATTCCACTAAATCTAGTGTGCTCATTCTGTTTGGTGCCTTTGATGTTGGTGCTGCCTATGGTACCAAATTAATAGAAAAATCCACTTCCCTATGAGGTGGTAACTCCGGAATATTTGCGTGAAATACATCCTGAAACTATTGTAGAAGTGGGTACCTATTCAATACTTTTTCATCCTCAACTTCCTTATCTTTATCACTAGAAATATGTATTGCAAATAACACACACCCTTTTCTGTGACTAAGTTTGCCTGCATAGTTGTCACCATTCTAACTAATGTTGCCTTCTTCCTACCCTGCAAGATCCTATGTTCTCCATTGTCATCCAAGCACTCAATATCCTTATCATAACAATCCACCTTGGTCGTATGAAGATACAACCAGTCCATACCCAACAACACACTATATGATCCCAATGGAAGCACATTCAAATGCACTGGTGTAGGCATACCATTCAAATAATATGCATAAGCTCTTACCCAGTGATGAACTCTTTTCTTAGTACCTTTATCCAACTACACTAACCAAGATTCTGCATGTACATCATTGTTCAAACTACACTTATCCACTAGGTCAAGATTAACATAACTATAATTACATCTAGGTTCAATCAAAATAGAAACAACTTGATGAGAAATCTTATTGTCCATCTTAATGATATATGCATGGGGATCTGCCTACCTTTTATCCAATGTTGCATAGATTCAAGGAATTATCTATACAACATCGTTAACTATAGGTGCCTCCTCAGCACTGTATATCTGAGGTCTACCACCTTGATGTTGTGGACAATCTCTCTTGTGATGATCTTTATCACAAGTCCAACAATGTAAAGGCTTCCTGCCATCACCCTTGTTCTGCTCTTGAAACTGAAATCTTTGCCTCTGTCATATGCATTGAACTTCTTAGGTAGTGTTGAATTCTCTTTGTAATCTGTTTCTTGAGGTCTTGTCAACTTCTTATCCCATTTTCATTTATTCTTCTTATTACCTTTCCAATCCTTCTTAGTCTCAGACTTGCGCTTCGATTGCTCATAACAATGCTTTAGATTTATGATGGCTTCCTCTAATGATCTAGGCTCATAAAATTCAGTTATGTCTTTGAATGTTACCGGAATCCCATTGATGAATCTCTAAATCTTAGCTTTCTCCTCCTTCAAATAAGACATGTATCTCAACAACTCCAAGAATCTACTAGTGTACTCCTCATCAGTCATGGATCCCATCTTCAGCTCATAGAATTATTTATCCCTATAATCATAGTATCTCTCTGATAGATACTTATTCTAGAAAAGTCTCTCAAACTCACTCCAATTCAAATCCTCTCCTTGAATGCCCCTGAAATCCTTTACATCTTCCCACCAAATGTCTACTTTACCTTTAAGACTGAACATAGTTATTATGGCCTTCATGTTCTCAAAGTAATCATGTTATCTAAAGAACTTATTCATCCCAAGCAACCAAGCTTCTGCATCCTATGAATTCTTCATTTATCCATCAAATGTAGGTGGCTTTTCTTTCTTTAACTCATCTGGTAAATATCCCATATTAGTCCTCCTATAGGGATGATAATGATGATGACCATGGTACCTGTCTGAACTCGAACTAGAGTAAAACCCATCTCAGTTGCCTTGTTTATCAAGTGTAACCAAGAATTTTCCATCTCTAATGATATCATCTCTATCTGACCTATGCCCACCATGAAACTTACTACCATATGCTCCATTAGTCTTATCCTCCTACCCATGACTGATCCTAAGTGGTCTTTGTCTCTGTAAGTCTAGCAAGATATAAAGGATGAATGCATTCACCTATTCTTGTTTCTCTTATTCCATGGCAAGTATCTCTTGTGATTGAATGATTCTGCCATTATCTACTTTACAACTTCTTATTTTTACCTTTAAACCTCTCAAAGTTTATGTTATGTCAAGCGAATACCCATCACCATGTTGCTCATCTGATCTATAGGGACAATCTCGTGAACTGTATTCTATCATTTTTCTAGTCATATTTGATCTTCTTCTTCCTGTAAGAATATCATTCCAGCTAAACCAAAACATAAACATACCTTAATATAGTTCAGGGGAGGATATCTCACCTACAAGATTAACTAGATTATCACAATACATGTATAAATATAATCATAGCAGTATATAGACATCATATCAATCATTTTCCAAGTTACCATGCATGATGTCACAACTATAACACCAAATAGACACAATTCATGCACAACAACATATAGACACTAACATGCATAACCAATTCATATACAACCGACATGCATTCATGACAAACACATCCCAACAACAACATTATCAACTTCTACATGGAAACACAATTGTAACAATGACCAATACCATGCATACATAACAAACACATAGACCACAAGCATAATGAATACATCTGCAAATAATATGTATGCACACATAACACCGTATGTCCATCCAGTCTAAGGGTTGAACCATACTCTGATACCACTTAGTAACACCCTCCTCCCACACTTACCCAAGCTAACCAGTCCACCGAGGTAAATATGTGATGAAGAGTTATTGTGATATGATTCAATTCCTCAAGAACAATTAATGAAGTGGAATCCACAAAGCAAAACCAAACTGACCTTCCTCACAAGATGTAGGACCCGCAGGGGCTAACTAATCACTTTGAGTTCCAACCCCTTGAGTTAAATTTATTTTTAATTGAACTAGACCTCCCGTCACTACCGTGACAATCCCTTCATGTGACTATAACCCTCTATTCACTCCCACAATAAGGCCTCCATGCGACTGTAGTTATTTTCAGGTAGTCCTGTGCTGACGACCCCAAATTCCAAGAAACTGCTTTAGGGATAGGACTGATGCCTCTACCAAGAGCTTGATGAAATTCTCAGAGATGATAGGTAATAAGAAGACAATACATCTAATGCAAGACTTGAACAAGGACTTGACCTGACTTATCCTAACCATGAGAGGAATTTCGTCAAACACATCATGAACATGTAATCTATAAGTCATAATTACACGTATGAACAAAGGGGTCTCATGCTTATCTAAGAATCAACAAGAAGCACTGATTCCCTCCCATAATAGCTGCAAAAACGTCTATTAGTTCATTCATTCATTAAAATTTCATATACTAACTAAAACGTAATGAGATCCATAACTCAAGATTATCATAGAACCATACTTGTGACTAACATATAACCAGATAAATAACAATAATAGAACAACCATTAAATACACATAATAACCAGTGTAAATACTCATGAAATACAAGAGGAAAAGAGATCTTATTAAAATATGCAAATCCAACCAAGTTGGGGACTTCCATATGCCACATGAAAATAGATTGGACTGAACCAAATATTTCTTTCATCCAATCACCCCCGCAAAATATTCCAAGCATAAATGTGGGATCTCATGGAATAAAAAAAGAAAACCAAACCAAGGCTTCTAGAGGCCAAACCACCTCGACTGTCAACCAATGATTCTCATGGTCAGACATCACTAACTATCACCAGATCAGTCTCTACCCAAGATGTCCATGGCTCCAGAGAGTTTTTTCCAACCCGGCCTCTAGGACTAGTAACTCAACCAACAGTTACCGTCGATCTCCAGGGTGTTTCTCCAACCAAGGCTTCCAAGGATAGTAACTCAACCCACCAAGCACTCTAGAGTGTTTGTCCAACCAAGGATTCTAGGACTAGTAACTCAACCCAAGTTGTTATAGGGATTCTAGAGCGTTTGTCCAACCAAGGTTGTAGGAGCTAATAATTCAACCCATAACCATAAGGAACATTTACACCAAATAGAAAAAAAAGGATAAAACACGCAACACCCTGGCTATCCATGAAATGGAAAGGATAGGAAAAACCAATGTCAATTGAGGCAATCCTCCATGCCAATGATATATGATAACCAAATAACCACATGCATATGCCATGCATGTCAAAACTAGTAAGGAATGCATACATGAAACTTTCTACATACAAGCAAAACCCATTTTAGCTATTGATCTTGATGTTTCCTTGTGCGCTCATTCTCTTCCTTTTCCTTCTTGCTCCAAATCAAAAGTATGCCACAATTCTCAAAAATTGCTCCAAGAAAACTCCAACTGTCCAAGAGTATGAGAGAGAGAATAGGATGAGAGTGCAAAAGGTTGAACTGAAAAAGTTTTGAACTGATCCTCAAAAGCCTTTTTATCATTGAGGCCTCTATTTTCTTGATTTTCCATTATTTTTCTTTCATTTTCCTCCTCACATACAACCTATGACCTTTCACCTTCCTTTTCTCCTATTTTCCATTATTTTCATAAATAAAATGCCAATAAATGCCTCATTTCCAATTTCCATACCCACTAATTAATCACAAGTGTTCCCCATCACTATGTTTTTTCCCAACATTCAGCTTGGAATATGTGTCCCATGCCCTTGGTTAATATTTTTCCTTTATTATCTTTATTATATGGATTTTTAACCCGGGGTTCTTACACATATAATATCAAATCAAACATAGAGACAAATAAGTACACATGAATGAAACGGGAAAAGTATTTATTAATTTTCATTATACCATTTTGAAGTACGTAGTTGAGACTTTTTGTAGCTTCTACCTTAGCTCTTCCTCACATACACTCACTAATATCTAGATTTTATGATGTAGGCTTAGCATGGAACTATCTGATAGAATTTATGTTGGCCCAAAAGTCATACTAAGATGGTGGGTGAATCAATGCGAAGTAAGTTTTACAATTTCTCAATCTCAATGAATCATACATTCATGTAGAAGTGATCATAATCATTATATCATTATTTATCACAATGCATTATCACATAATCAACATAATTGGAAACAACACAAGAAAGCATCACATCATAAAAAAACACAAATTTTTAGGTGGAAACTGAAATGGGAGAAAGCTACCATCTCTTCTTCTACTTAGTCTTCAATTTATTTACATCAATTTGTAGGTCCCAACTTGCAGGAGGAAGCTATTCCCAAAACATTCAAGATGCCACTTGTGATAGGAAACAACTTGATTGAGGCACCAAACTTGAATATAGAAGAAGTTGCTTACTATAGGCTAGAACCTGATCGAGGATCCAACTTTAAGAATGAGAAGGCTCCAACTTGCTCTAGGCTCCAACCTACTCTAGTCTCCAACCTCCTTAAAACTCCTTGTGGAACTATATTTCATCACATTTTCAAATTGGATCCACCATCATCATATATCACTAAATATTCATATAAGTGAGTTATCCCAAATTACAAATATAACCTACAAATATTGCCATTTCCACTCTACTAATCACTGTCTCTGCCACACAACCTAAAATCACTAGACTGACATACAACTTGTACCAAAAAATCATATCAGTTAATCTTGTTGGTTTTCATACTACTTCCCATATTTTGGTTCAATTGGAACTTCAATTTGGTCATTCAAACCCTTCCACATAACCTGTTTAGTTCATATATCAAAAACACCAACAATATGCTCATAGACCTTCAAAATCACAATGCATTATCACATAATCAACATAACTATAAACAAAACAAGAAAGCATCACATCATAAAGAGACACAATTTTTTAGGTGGAAACTCAAATGGGAGAGAACCACCAACTCTTCTTCTACTTAGTCATCAATTTCTTTACATCAGTTTGTAGGCCTGACTTGCGAGAGGAAGCTATGCCCAAAAAATTCAATCTCCCACTTGTGATAGGAAACAACCTAATTGAGGCACCAACCTCCTTAAACTTCCTTGTGGAATTATATTTCATCACATTTTCAAACTAGATCCACCATCATCATATATCACTAAATCTCCATCTAAGGAACCTATCCCAACCTACAAACATAGCCTACAAATATTTCCATTTCCACTCTACTAATCACTGTCTCTGCCACACAACCTGAAACCACTAGACTGCCATACAACTTGTATCAAAATATCATATAAATTAATCTTGTTGGTTGTCATACTACTTCTCATATTCTGCTTCAACTAGAACTTCAATTTGGTCATTCAAACCCTTCGATAGAACATTTTTATTTCATATATCAAAAACACCAACAATATGCATAGACCTTCAAAACAAACATAAGTGATTTTGGGCATAAAATATGAGTCGAAACAACATCAAACCCCTTTAGTTGCATCCATCTCTCAATCCTAATTGAAAAAAATGTTTTGATATTGAAATTGGATCAATATAGACCCTATAAATGAAAAATAACCACAATGAACTTTATATTAGATTAAATATGTGACAAATTGTTCCTTTCCAGGTGATTTTCAATAGTATTTCGAATTTCAATGCTAGCCACAAGGAATGGTCAAAAATTTGAAGTAAAAGAGAAATATATTATATAAAAAAATGACCTATTCACCATCAGGGGTTGAACTCCCAACAAAAAATCCACAACATACACATATTACCAACTTTGTTGTATCATTTGACTAGTGATATGCTAAAACACAAGACAAGAATCTACTCTACTCTTCAGCAGAAACCAAAATTGATCAATGAAAACAATAAGCAAAAAGATGAAGAATATCAATCTCAAATAACACAATATTTCTTTGGGGAAATCAACTGCTGAAAACCTGAACTATGTATATTGCATTAACCAAAAGATCTAAGAAGAAAATACAATGCTTGCTTGTCCTGAACAATTCCTACACGAGTATAATCTAACTCTCCGCCTCAGAAACCAGCGTAAGCCAGCACTTAGAAATTTTTGCTTCCTACCAAGCCCCTACTTCCTTGCGAAATTCCTAGAGGAATCAACCCATATTTAATTGGGAAATCCACTCTCTGTAACTTCCCAATCCAAACATAGGTCCTCAACTAATTGCATGCACCATTTGTACAACTCGGAAAATTATACAATTGATAGTAAATTGTCCCTGAATGCTAATCTCAATTGGTTCTTCCTCTGAACTTACATGCATGTGTTATATATGAGTGAATATTTAGTTAACTGGTGTGGTACTAGTGATGCGCTGGTGCACTAATCCACTACTAGAACTTTGCTAGTTCCTCCAACAATTAGAACTAGCTTAACTGATTATAATTCAACTAGACTGAGTTATCTAATTACAACTCTAAAGAACTCAACCTAGGCCCATAAAATTTAGGGATCACTCTATATGACTCTAGATAGACTTCCAACTTGAATTTCCTATGTCAATTAAGTTAATTTAACTTAATTAACTATTGCAAGTTTCTATGAGAATATAATTACAATTTAATTCTCAATTTAATTCAAGAAAAATTTAAATTGGAATTTCTTGTTGCTATTTTTAACACTTCTTCTCAACAAGAAAGGGATTATCAGCTACCCCGATCTTGTCCCTATGAAACTTGAATTTGCATCTTGACAATGCCTTGTCAAAATATATGCATCTCGGTCCTCTGTGGGAATGTACTCTAACAACATAATTCTCCTTTGCACACAATATCGAAGATGGTGATACTAGATATCAATATTCTTTGACCGACCATGAAAACCTATATTTTCAGAGAGTTTGATACAACTCTGATTGTCATGGTAAATCACAGTTAGATCCATCTACTGACCAAACAAACCAACTAGAATCTTCCTCATCCAGATAGCCTCACAAGCTGCTTGACTGACAACCATGTACTCTTCTTTTGCTGAACTGAGTGCAACTGATCTATGTTTCCTATTGTACAAAGAAAGAGTTGTTGACCCAATACTGTAGATCACTCCTAATGCGCTCTTCATGTCAGATGGACTCCCTTCCCAATGTGCATTGGTGAAGCCTTGAAGATTCACTCCCTTTGTCTATCTGTACATTAAACCATACTAAGTATGGCCTCTGAGATATCTCAACACATGCTTGGCTTCCTTCTAATACATCTTGGTCGACTTAACCATTGCTTAACTATGCTAGTTAACTACATAGCACATGTCTGGTCCTGTGTTCACCAAATACATGAGTGAACCCACAAGTTGCCTATAAATAGTAGCTTCCACTACTTCACTGGAAGTAGCATCCTCCTTCCTCTAGTTACCTGCTAGAGGCGTCTCCATGGGTTTACTGCTCTCCATGTGGAACCTTTTCAATATCTAGTTGGCATACTTTCCCCGAGAGGAAAAAGGTTCCTCATCACCTTGCCATACTTCCATGCCCATAAAGTAGTGCATGAGCCCCAAGTACTTCATTTAGGACTCTCTTGCAAGGTCCTCTTTGCAAGACTTGATAAACTTATCATCACCTTGTTGGGTCCCTATAATACTAGTGATTACCCCATTACTATGGTAGTTGTACCCCTTATTAATATTGTTGTGCCCCTATTGCCCCCATATTGTTATTACTGTGCCCCATATAATCCCTCT
>APFE030006037.1:13307-57128 GCA_000404065.3 Pinus taeda
TAAACATTTTATTTCAATATATTTTAGAATATTTTATCAATATTATCAATACCTCTATTAAAATTATTTATCAGCATTATAGAATTAACGAGACCATTATAAGATAGAAGAAAGCTTATCCTCCTTGAAAAAGAAGGAAAGCAAAGAAACCATAAAGGAATTACCATAAAAAGATTAATGTAAATAAATTTTGGATATCGAAACAAC
The DNA here is from genome assembly GCA_000404065.3 of Pinus taeda. Classification (NCBI taxonomy): domain Eukaryota; kingdom Viridiplantae; phylum Streptophyta; class Pinopsida; order Pinales; family Pinaceae; genus Pinus; species Pinus taeda. The sequence goes on from APFE030006037.1 coordinate 13,515, forward strand.
AAAAGTTAAAAGATATAAAAGGAAACTAGGATAAAGTAGGAAGCGAAAAATGGTAAAGGTGAGGAAAGGGAGGAGGAGATATGAAGAGATAGCCTGAATCCAGCTTTTACTCAATTTGTAGCCATCATCCCTGTTAAGGTTTCTGGCATGTCTCTCAATCTTAATCGCCTCCCTCAGTTTCCCATGGTGGAAGTGATCAATTTTAGCGATGACTTTGGATTATTCAATGCAGAATCAAAACACCATGTATGCATTAAAGAATCCAAAGTCATTGCTAAAATTGATCACTTCCACCAGAGGAAACTAAGGGAGGCGATTCACATTGAGAGACATGCCAGAAACCTTAACAGGAATGATGGCTGGAAACTGAGTAGAAGCTGGATTCTAGCTCTCTCTTCATAACTCCTCCCTTTCCTCACCTTTATCGTTTTTCTCTTCCTATTTTATCTCGGTTTCCTTTTATATTTTTTAACTTCTGTTGTTTTCATATCGAAAATTTATTTGCATTAGTATTTTTATGGTAATTCCTTTATGGTTTCTTTTCTTTCCTCCTTTTCAAGGAGGATAAACTTTCATCTATCTTATAATGGTCTCATTAATTCTATAATTCTGATAAGCAATCTTAATAGAAATATTGGTAAAATTAATAAAATATTTTAAAACATATTGAAATAAAATAATTATTCTGAATCGTTACTAACAATAAATGTTGAATAAGTCCCCCTAACTAATAAAATTATAAATAATTATTTTAGGTAATAGTATTATAGAAATTGATAATTAATTTATAATATTGAAATTATAAATATATTCAATTATTACATAATAACTAATTTTCAACCAGTATTATATATTGAATAGTTTTTCAACCCCTACAATTTTTATTTTATTATCATTGGTAACTGCATTTATTATATCGAAATAATAAGCTAGTTTCAACTAATTCACATTGAATAGCTCGCTCGAACAAATTTATATAATATAAATTAATTATTCTTAGATAATATTATCATATAAATTGATAAATTATTTACAATATCGATATAAAATAATGATGCATCCCTGCCATTTATTCTCTCATATCGATTGATTTCTCACCTTGTCCTCATAATGAACCACATTAGTTGGTTCTAAACTTTGACCCAATTGTAAAATGTGATTAATCCGAAATAGTGATTTTTACATTATGGATCACAAAAGTCTTAAATCTAACCTAATTTTATAATATTTAAGGAATTAATTCGTATTTAAAAATAGCTCCCCAACAAATTAAATTTTACTTTGTTTTTATGCAATTTATTTATTTCATACACTATTGTATTTGCATTTTTTTAACCATTTGGAATTAGGAATGTATATGCCAATTAAATAAATTTATAGGAAACCTTTGGAATAAAGAATATTATAGTTTTTAACTATCTATATATTATAGAGTATGTATTAAATTTTATTTTTTTTAATATTTTAATTTTATATTATATTATTAAAAATTGATTTACTCCAGTAAATTGGCTTATTTATTTTAAAATAAATTAAAAAATAAAATAAAATTAGCTCTTAATATCACAATAAAAACATATTGTATTATAATTATTTTTGAATGGTTAACCATAATATTTTCTTATATATATTGTTACTCGGATATAATTAAAATTAAACTTAAAATATTCTAGATATATTACCAAAATATTAATATTAATTTATTTATCCCTATGCAATCTCTGCACCACTCTCTGTCGCTTTGATGTCGCGAAAATGTTTATTTTTTCGTGAAGTCATCTGAAGAGTACCAACAGTGACGTCTGTTGTTCCGATGAGAAGATCAAAATCGAGAAATTGAAAATGTACTGTGTTGGATGAGATTAAGTTACAAAGGTTCAACCAAGAAAAAAAATAAGATTATATATATAATAAATTGGTTATTTTTTTATAAAAATAATTTTATCAATGTTAATTGAAAATTAAGAATTGATGTAATTAGTGGAGGGAGTGAAGATGGAGTATTCGTATTTGGAAAGGGTTTCAAATCTCTGTAGTATATTGCAGTTCCCCACCACCAAGGGTTACGATTTCATTTCAGGATCTACTGGTAATCTACCGTTCACGACTAATATGTTCTGGGTCAGTGACGACAATAGAAAGGTTTTGGATCTAGTTAGGGTTACGAAGATCTGAGCTCCTCTATGCGAACCCCTTTTTACTTTTGTAATTGTAATCTTTGAATGGGATTTCCATCATTCTCATTAGTTGAAACCTGGATTAATAGTTTAGGCTTGGATAGAGAAGACACGAATCTTTTACCTTGTTCAGGTTTTTTATGACAACAAGATATGGTGGTCAACGAGGGTTGTGGAAGCTATATGGTGGTCAACGAGGGTTGTGGAAGCTATAAGCACAATGACCCTTCTATACCCTTCTGCGGATCCGGTCCGAGGCAAGGAGATGGAGCTTCTGTGGGTAGAAGATATATGGTGGCTCAACCCTTTTTTTACTACAACTCTAACTCTATAAATCCCGTTAGTGCTAGCTAGGAGGCACAGCCTTCAGATTTGATCAGATTTGTCCAAAATAAGGCTCTTTCCCCAACAATGGGAAGGGTGGAGGGGTGTGAAGTATATATGGACGAACCCAAAACCACATGCTAAAATCAGGTTTCTTCTCTGCCCCATGATCCTGGGAAATTATCAGATATGATATATTAAGAAAAATGTTTAAAATCGAAAGAGGAGAAGACGTTCCAAATTTTCATAAAAAAGTTGGTAGGTAAATATATTTTAATTTGGTTAAGCGACAAGTATTTAGTGGAGAATATAAAATGCAAGATACAACAATAAGAGGAAATCGTGTCAACTACCCAAAAGCTCATTTCATGAAGCAAAATCCTTAAGGACAGGAGGTCTTTCAAAGAATACAACATTATTAGAGGTTGCACTTTAATTTGGGACGTGTCTATATTGCTCAAAGGATCACGATATGGGCCATAAGTTTCCTATTAAGAAGTTATTAAAAGGAGTACATAGCATGCAAAGTGTTGTCGCTGCTACAACACTCTTCAAAATTTTACGACATTTAAATTTCAGAGTCTACCTAACTATGGCATCAACTCATGATATAGGCCTTAAGTTCCTATTAAGAAGTTATCAAAAGGAGTATAGAGCATGCAAAGTATTGTCGTTGCTACAACACCCTTCAAAATTTTACGACATTCAAATTTTAGAGCCTACCTAACTATGGCATCAAGTCACTACTACACCAAGGGAACTTTTAAGACATTTTTTTAAGACAAAAGAAATCTTTATTTTAGCTATAGTTTGAGACAAAAATATTTTAAGACAAAACTTTATATTTAAGACAAAAATTTATATTTAAGACAAAAACAGTTTGAGACAAAAAAAAAATTTAAGACAAAAATTAATACTTAAGACAATGATCACTTAAGACAAAACCCATTTAAGAAAATTAACAATTAAGAGAAAAACATGTCAATTTAAGACAATATTATCTAACAACCGCAAAATTGACTCTGACAATGCGCCCTAAGTCCGTTAGTTTGCAGGCTACCACTGTCTCATGCCTATACTGAGGTTTTTATTTCACTTACCATTCATGTTATCTTAGATAATGAAAACGATTTGTTGAGCTCCTCATTTTGTGGGGTTAGCCGACTCTAAAGAATGCGCCATCTTTTCCTGCGAAGATTTCTTGGACATCAATTGCACTTTTGTCCCTTCGATCTCTGTTGATACGATCAGAGACAACTTGTTTGTCATTGCATTCGGCTGGTGAGTCACTTTAGTACTTAATATTGCAGAACAGTTGATGAACTAACTAAAATGTGGACTCCACCTCCTGGTTATGGGATTAAGCCTCGAGTTTGAATTTCCTTTAATATGCATCCCCTTAGAAATTGGATCTAGCTCATGGTAATCAGTTTCAAGAAAGATTGCAATGTGGTTGGCTTACAATTGGGCTGAGAGTTGAAGTCCTTTCTTCATTTTTCAGTCATCATTAAACACACAGATAAGTGTACAATATTTATGTGTATTTCTTTATGGAGTGTGATGAATCTTGTTACATTGTGAATGGTGCAAGATCTTGCGTGTTTGTAAATGTAAATGAATGTCTGAGTTTTGACACTCATTGTATCTTCATGATTAGAACGGTGTAATGTATGCACATGAATTTTAAAGTGTGCCTAGAATATGCTATTTATTATTATGTGCACGGTGAATGCACAATTATGTGTTCATATTTAGTCAGTTGATTTCCAAATTTATGGGTATAGTTAGCTTAACTAATCCTTACGTTAGTTATTTTTTTAAAACTGAGAATTTAAGTATTAGGAATTCGGTCATGAGTCTCCTTGAAACTACAGGAGGGTGGGCGAGTAAGATTTGTATTTCTTCTTTATGAACCTAGCATAGGTTTCTTTTTAGCCCATACACAATACGTTTTTGAGGTCGAGAGCAAGTGGGAGAACATGACTTTGTTGACATGCTAGCAGGTCCAAATCCAAGTGGGCGTTGGTGAAACCACACCCTAGTGGAACCATGTTGTGTGATAGACACCAACAAACACCCATCAACCCCATGATCAAATATGAGGTAAGGGCAGGGTCTATACACTTGGCCAAATGTTGTTTTATTTTGGGTGGGAACCCTAAAGGGAAAGAGTGTGGCACAGGTAGAACTGGGAGTGTTGGGAACATTTTTAGCCACCCATCATAGAGATATTTGTACCCTACAACACCCTAAGAGTGTAAAAATTAATATAAATTTGCTACTATTGATGTATTCGAACTAAAAACAAGAGATTACAAATTTCCTCCACTATTATGAGAAATGGAAAACACAATTTAGAAACACATGCAATGACACACAACCATCAAAAAAACACAAGAACACAATTATTTATAGGGAAACCCAATAGGGGAAAAATGATGTAGGAGCATGAGGCTTGAAGACAAAAGACTTCGAATTTGATTCCAAAAATAGAAAAAAAGTTTACAAGCAAAGGATTGGGATCCTTTAACTATCACTTTATAAAGCTTTCTATATAGGATTTGAGCTAGAATTCAGGGATTTGAATTATCTTATAATTAATTCAAGTATTTAGGCTTAGTTGAGATTCTTGAGGAGAGTATCATGCAAATTATATATTATCTAGGATTAGTCAGATTCAATCCATTAATTTAGGATCTGATTGTTGTATGTACAGGTATTTATGTAAGTTTTGAATTAGTAGAATGGCATTTTGGCTGAGGAGGATTGGAATGTAAAATTTGGAATCTCTCTGTATCTATATGAATACTCCTCATGAATGGTCAAATCCCAGAGGTTTTAATTTCCTTCAAAATATTTTTGATTTTTGTTGATTTCTGGTTTGAGCCCTTTACAATTAGATTTTGTATAATCTTATGTTGTCGCATCTAAATCTTCACTCACCGTGCATTGAAATAACTTAGATGTATTTCGAAATCATAGATTTAGTTAGCGATATCTTGAATTTGACAGATGAGAAATAAACTTGGTGGAAGTGCTAAGTCTGGCGAAACGAGGAAACCTGACAAATTCGCGAGAAACCCAGAAGAAGATCAGAATCGTCCGATCGGACAGATCCAACAGATCTAATGGTCATCGCGTTCAAAAAAGCACAAAAATTAATTCCAAAATCGAACGCGATAATTTATAAAACTGAGTTAATAGCTTAGTTAATCGTGACCGTCTGCTTGAAGGAGTCATATCTGATGGTGATCACGTCGGAAGATGCATGTGATTTAATTTAAATTCCGAACGTGATAATGTTATGAAGTGGGTTTTTATTTCCTTTTGGTTCTGAGGTAAATTTGAGTATTTTCCACATACCAGGTAATTTAAATAAGTGTGCTATTTTAGTAGAATAAATAAATTTGGAGGTTGATGATTGATGCTCCAAAGAAAACCCGAGAAGAAGTTCCACCCAAACTTGAAGAAGTAGTTTCTAGTTTTGAATTATTATCATTAACGCCTACAAACAACCCAGCAATAATGGTATCAGAGCAGCTTATTGACACTGAGCAGGATCTCAAAGATCAGAAAAAGAAATCTAACATGGATTTCAGAGTTGGAGGAAGATGTGGTGGTGGTCAAAGAAGAGGAAGACCAGTTGCAAATGCTGAAGTGTTGGAAGCTATGCAACAAAGACAAGCTAGTTTAGAAGTAGTGGAAATGGGAAATCAAAGAGATGCAAGTGCTAGAGATGTCAGTGAGCTTGAAGTTGAAGCTACAGAAGAAGAGGAACCTACAGAAGTTACTCCTAAAATGAGATTCTTTAAATCACTGTTCGGATCCACATCTAAACCCAGACTTGAGGTTTCAGTTTATGCAAGAGTTTTAAACCCTGAGTAGTTGATAGACTGGATTAATGACATGGATAAATTCTTTGATTATGAAGAAATGGAAGAAGGAAAGAGGGTAAAATTTGCTATCACAAAATTGAAAGCACATGCAACACTTTGGTGGGATGGAGTTGAGGCAAAAAGAAGGAGACTTGGTAAGCAACCAATTAAAAATTGGAACAGGATGGTGGAAAAGTTGAGAGGTAAGTTTTTGCCATGTGATTATCAACATTCATTATTTAGACAAATGCGTAATCTTAGATAGAGGTCTTTGATAGTGAAAGAATACATAGAGGAATTTTACAAAGTGAGCATAAGAGCTGGACAAATTCAAGATAAAACCGAGAAGGTTGCAAGATATATAAATTGTCTTAGAATGGAGGTCCAAGATGAGAGAAGCATGATGTCTCCTAAAATAGTAGAAGAGGCTTATCATATGGTATTGAAAGCTGAAGAAAAACTCATGAGGAAGCAATCTACGAGAAGTAGAGGTACTTTCCGAGGAAGAGGAAGTCAAGGTGGTAGAGGAAGATCTACAACACAAAAAGATGGAGCTAGTAGTAGCTCGAATCAGCATACACCCATAGAAGGTGATGCAAGTGGCAGAAGGAGTTTTTCCATAGGAAGAGGAGGCAGAGGCATAGGAAGAGAAATAAGATGTTACAGATGCAAAAAGCTGGGACACAGAGCCTATGAGTGCCTAGAAAACGTAGGGACAAATAAGAGAAATGCAATTGTTGCTCAGATTGAAGAGGAAGTAGCAAATGTGCCAGAAGAAGAAAATGTACCAGAAAAAAGGGGAATCTTGGGTAGTTAACAAAGTTTTGTTAAGGCCAGCAAAGGAAGTTTTTGAACCAGTGCATGGGAAGACTATGTTCAGGATTGTGTGCAAGATTCAAGGGAAATGTTGTCAAATGTTAATTGATAGCAGCAACACCGATAATTTGGTCTCTACAGAAGTAGTGGAAAAGTTGAAATTAAAAACAAAGAAACATCCAACACCTTACAAGGTGTCATGGCTTAAAAAAGAACATCAGTTATTAGTGAATGAACAGTGTGAAGTGGAGTTGCAGCTAGGCAACTACAAAGACAAAATTTTGTGTGATGTGATGCCTATGGATGTGTGTCACATATTGCTGGGAAGACCTTGGCAGCATGACAGAGGAGCTATGCATGATGGGAAAAAGAACACATACAAATTTGGTAAAGATGGTATTAATCATACATTGCTACCTATGGAAGAAAAGGGTGCATCAAGAAAAATATGATCCAAAGACTCTATTGTTGAGTGGAAAATAATACTTGTAGCAGATTGAAGAGAATGAGGTGAATTTTGCATTGATTTGCAAACCCAAGGTAATAACTACTTCTACTAAAATTTATGATTTGCCAATTGAAATTCAAGAGATGCTGGAAAATTATTGTCATATCTTTGTAGATGATTTGCCTAATGAGTTACCACCCATTATAAAAATAAGTCATCATATAGATTTGATTCCAAGGGCAAATCTACCAAATAAAGCAGTTTACAGGATGACTCCCATAGAAAATGAAGAAATCAAAAAAAGGTTCAAGAATTGTTAGATAAAGGACTAATTAGAGAGAGTTCGAGTCCTTGTGTAGTGCCAATAGTGTTGAGTCCAAAGAAAGATGGAGGCTAGAGAATGTGCATTGATTCAAGAGAAATCAACAAAATAAGAATCAACTACAAATTTCCTTTACCTAGAATTGAAGATTTGATGGATTGTTTAAGTGGAGAAAGATATTTTACAAAGCTGGATTTAAAAAATGGGTATCATCAAATAAGGATTAGAGAAGGAGATGAATGGAAAAATTCTTTTAAAACAAATGAAGGACTGTATGAGTAGATGGTAATGCCTTTTGGGTTATCAAATGCTCCTAGTACATTTATGAGGCTTATGAATGAAGTTCTGAAAGAATTTATTGGTAAATTTGTAATAGTATATCTGGATGACATATTAGTTTACAGCATATCTAAAGAGGAGCATATGAGACATCTGAATTATGTCTTATAGAAGCTGTAACAAGAAAAGTTACTGCTAAATTTAAAGAAATGTTCATTCATGAAGGAAGAGTTGGTATATTTGGGCTTTGTTGTTTCTGTTGATGGATTAAAGACAGATCCAGAGAAGATAAAGGCAATCATAGAGTGGCCTTCAACGAAACATGTTTTTGAGGTAAGAAGTTTTCATGGTCTTGCTAGTTTTTATAGACAATTCATAAGGAATTTTAGTAAGATCAATGCTTCTATTATTGACACTATAAAGAAGGATAAACAACCATTTAAATGGTCTGTTGGCGTAGAAAAGAACTTCTAGCTGTTGAAAAGAAAGATCATTGGAAGACCTATTTTAATTTTGCCTGATTTTAATAAACCTTTTCAAGTGAAATGTGATGCTAGTGGAGAGGCTATTGGTGCTGTTTTAAGTTAAGAGGACAGACCTATAGCTTATTTCAATGAAAAACTGAATGAATCGAAGAAGAAATATTCTTCTTATCATAATGAATTTTTTGCAGTTGTGCATTCACTCAAAAGGTGGACACATCACTTGATGTCTAAGGAGTTTATAGTTTATTCGGACAATCGTGCATTGCAGTACATTATGCAACAACCAAAGCTTAGTCAGAAACATGAAAAATGGGTCGAGTCTATTCAAAGTTTTAATTTTGTATTGAAACATATAAATGGCTAATCAAACAAGGTAGCAAATGCTGTAAGTAGAAAAATAATTTTAGTTCAAGAAAGTCAAATTCAAGTGTTGGGTTTTGATTTTCTTAAAGAACTACATGAGAAAGATTTAGATTTTAAAGTGGCATTTGAAGCTTGTAAAAATCTTGTTTTGTTAGATAGAAGTAAGTGGTTGGATTTTGTCTTGCAATAAGGATTGTTTTTTAAAAGAAATCAGCTGTGCATACCAAATTTCTCTATGAGAGAAAATTTAATCAAGGAGAAACATACTGGCAGACTTGGAGGACATTTTTGTGCAGACAAGACTTATGAGCAGTTGAATGAGTTTTATTTCTGGCCGAAAATGAGATCTGAAGTGGAAAAGTATGTAAAAATTGTAAAATCTATTAGCATGCAAAGGGAAGCAGCCAAAACACAGGTTTGTATGTTCCATTACCTATTCCATATAGACCTTGGGATATGGTAAGTATGGATTTTGTTTTGGGTTTACCAAAAACTGAAAGAGGAAATTATTCAATTTATGTTGTGGTTGACAGATCTTCTAAAATGACACATTTTATTCCATGTTATAAAACCAGTGACGCGACTCACATTGCTAATCTGTTTTTTAAGGAGATTGTAAGGTTGCATGGGTTACCTAAGATCATTGTTTCAGACAGAGACACTACATTTGTTGGTCATTTCTAGAGGACCTTATGGAAGAAACTTGGTAGTAAATTGAGCTTCAGTTCAGCTTATCATCCTCAGACTAATGGACAAACTGAAGTTGTAAACAAAAGCTTGGGTAATCTTCTGAGGAGTCTTGCAGGTGAACATCCAAAACAATGGGATCAAATTTTAGCACAGGCTAAATATGCTTATAATGATTCTCCTAATAGAAGTACAGGGAAGAGTCCATTCCATATATTTTATGGAATGCACCCAAGAGGAGTGTCTGGATTAGGAGACTTGGGAAAAGCTGAAATGAAAAGTGCTAAAGGAGAAGATTTTCCTTTGGAGATTCAAGCAATACGTGAACACATAAAACAACAATTACAAGATAAAAACATAAAGTACAAGAGCAGAGCAGATTTGAAGAAGAGAGAAGTTAATTTTGAGGTTGGAGATTTGGTTTTAGCACACTTGAGGAAGGAAATATTTCCAAAAAGGGAGTATAACAAGTTAAAAATTAAGAAAATTGGACCATGCAGAGTTTTGAGGAAACTTTTTGCAAATGCATATGAAATTGAATTACCCCCTCACATTGGAATATCTCCAATTTTCAATGTTGTTGATTTGTACAAGTATGAAAATAGAAATGCGGATGATACAGAAGAAGGTAAAGAAGAACAAGAGGTTGATTGGATAAAATAGTTACCTACAACAAAGGCATTGTAGCCAAAAAAGATTTTAGATAAGAGATTGTTTAAAAGGACAAGAGGACAGGGGTATTTTCAGTATTTGATCAGGTGCAAGGATCAACCAATTGCTGATGCTACCTGGATGACAGATGCCATGCTACAAAAGTTGGGAAATTCTGTAGAAGAGCTCATAGATAGGAGCCCATGAAGAATTTTGTCCTCAGGAGTCTAATGTAGGAGCATGAGGCTTGAAGACAAAATACTTCAAATTTCATTACAAAAATACAAAAAACGTTTACAAGCAAAGGAGAGGGACCCTTTAGCTGTCACTTTACAAAGCTTTCTAGATAATATTTGAGCTAGAATTCAGGGATTTGAATTATCTTGTAATTAATTCAAGTATTTAGGCTTAGTTGAGATTCTTGAGGAGAATATCACACAAATTACATATTATCTAGGATTAGGCAGATTCGATCCATTAATTTAGGATCTGATTATTATATGTACAGGTATTTATGTAAGTTTTGAACTAGTAGAATGGGATTTTGGCTAAGGAGGATTAGAATGTAAAATTTGGAATCTCTCTGTATCTCCGTGAATACCTGGCATGAATGGTCGAATCCCGGATGTTTTAATTTCCTTCGAAATATTTTTGAGTTTTGTTGATTTCTAGTTTGAGCCCTTTAGAATTAGATTTTGTATAATCTTGTGTTGTCACATCTAAATATTCACTCACTGTGCATTGAAATAACTTGGATGTATTTCGAAATCACAGAGTTAGTTAGCATGTACGCTCAACTAGTATACAATTAATAATTACAATGTGCCTTTTCCTCCAATCCAGTTTGGAAATTCAAATTCCATGCATGTCTAGGCTATTTTTAGCTGATTAACAAGTTTCACTGAGAGATCATTGAGTTAACAAAAATTATACTAATCAATTGACCTTCAGGTGATTCAACTAGTTGCTTGAGCTCAGTTAACTGAGTCAAACTAAAATAATTGAATTATATTGTTAAATTTTAGCAACACTACATGAACAACTCTACTTCTAGTATATAACTAGAATTTATTGAGTAAAAAAGTAGACAAGGCCATGCCACACAAGTTAACTTCCATTGGAGCCATCTTGCTGATTTGGAAAATCGAATTACTAAATTTGACAAGGGAACAAGTCAAATTTAGCCTTTCTTGCTAAATTTTATAATAATCCCTCTTAGCAAGAAAGGGATTTTGAACCACCCATGTCCTACACCCATGGAATTTGAATTTTCCTCTTGAAAATGCCCATTTCAATATATCTACATCCCGCTTTTTAGTTGGAATGTAATGTAGCATCACAATTATCCTATGCACATAATTTCGCAAGTGATGGTACCTGATATCAATGTGCTTAGACCTATCATGAAACAATGGATTCTTAGAGAGTTTGATACAACTCTGATTATCACAATAAATCATTGTCAAATCCATCTACTAACTGAAATGACCCACATGTATTTTCCTCATCCATATGGCCTCACATGTTTATTTACTTGTAGCCATGTATTCAACCTTTCTTGAGTTGAGTGCCGCATACCTAAGGTTCCTACTATACCAGGAAATAGTTGCAAACCCAACACTAAAGATAGCACCTGAAGTGCTTTTCTTGTCTGATGGACTCCCTGCCCAACTTGCATCAGTGAATCCTTGGAGGTTCACTCCCTTTATCCTCCTATACCATACCCCATACTTAATTGTGCCTCTGAGGTACCTCAACACATGCTTTGTTGCCTTCCAATAAAGCTTGGTAGGCTTCACCATGTCTTGACTCAACTAATTAGTTGGATAACGTATGTTGGGCCTTGTGTTCACCAGATAAATCAAAGATCCCACAAGCTATTTGTAAATGGTAGCATCTACTTCCTCTCCTAAAGAAGCACTCTCCTTCCTCCATTTTGTAGCTAGCGATGTGTCCTAGGCTTGTTGTTCTCCATGTAAAATCTCTAAAGTATTCAGAGGTGTGCTTCCCCTGACTCACAAACATCTTACCATCACGCTGTCATACTACCAGCCCAAGGAAGTAATATATCAATCCCATGTCCTTCATCCCAAATTATCTTGCAAGGTCCTCCTTGCAAAACAAATTCGAGTGTACCATGCTTAGGGTGCTTGTTTGAGACCACACATCACTTCTCCCAGTCATATGTCTCAAATTCCTCTAGCTGCTCTATGTAAATTTATTCCGCAACAACACCATCGAGAAAGGTGGTCTTCACATCCATCTTTAAAATTTGCATAGGCAAAGGAGGTCACTTGAGAGTTACACTGGCTACATGGCTCTAATGACTAAACTTATAGAGACTAAGCCATCCTCTTTCGAGGAATCAGTAGAACAACATGTATGGGTTGATGCAATGGTGGAGGAATACAAATCCATTGGTAAATCTATTGTATTTGAAGAGGTGTCCTAGCGGATTGAGTAGGCGACGACCTACATCAAGTGGGGCATATAATTTATAAGTGAAATCGAGGTTTTTTCACACACCACTACATAAGGTATTCTTTGGTAATTCTCTCTACTTTGGTACACATATAGGTAGGATTATAGAGTGCATACGGTGTTAGCCATACAATTGACCTTTACATCTATCAGTAGGATGTCACTTGATATTAAAGGAAAATGAGGTGGTGCCATACCATTACTCGATTGTTGGTACATGTGATTATTGAGGCGAGGATTCGTGGTTGCCCCAAGTCGGGAGTCCAACTTCTTCTTGCCAGATTGCATATTTGTTTTCAACAATGGCTTCAACTAGGCTTAATTTCAAAGGGATAAGATGACCATTTTTATTCCAAAATCTCAAAATGTGATCCTTCTCCAAAATTAGATGGGTACAAGTGGCTTTTGGCTTAGCTTCCAGCTTCCAAAGTCCCTCTCAACCATGTTCAATCTTCAAGAAATATTGAAACCTATCATCCACTAGCCCCTAAGTTCCCTCAAATGCGATCAAGTGGGATCCAAAGTGCATGCTTCAACTCCAAGTCATCGTGCAAGTGGAAAGGAATGGTTCTAAGTGGAATTCCCAAAACCTTCAATAAACTATATCAATGGGTGAAAATTCCCAAAAAGGCTCCTAAACTCAACTCAAAATAAATGTGTGGCCTGTGACCATTAGTATAGACGTACGAGGCTTGCATGATGTGCCAATCCTGAAATCACATAGTGCCTCAATAATAATCAACCAAGTAACCATGAACATCAACCTCAAGCCAAAGCTCTACTCCTCTAAGCCAGGTTCATAGGGAGTAGTCATTACAGTATGGGAATAATTCTTAATAATAGGGGGTCAATTTATCCTATTCCGACTTGAATGTTTCAAACGATGGGGTCTAGTGCTTTAGCCACAATGCATCCCTTGAATTCTCTTAAGATAGTTGGAAGGACAAGGAAAAATGGCCCATTAAACACTCAAAAAATGGCCCATCTATCATTTTAGTGGGTAAAAACTACTTCACAAAAGTTTCCATCTTACCGAGACTGGCTAGATTAAAATCCCAAGGGATTCATGTTCAACAAATGCATCAGAATTAATTGTGGATTTGTTAAATATTATGTGCAAAGACAACTCGCCATGGGGTCCTTCCTAATAAGGACTAGGAAAAACGATATATTCTTTATTAAACATAAGTTAGAAGATGAAGAGTATTTCCACTTGTTTGTTGAAGCTATGAATGTTGTGACCAACTTAATCTTATGACTAACCAAGCACTATGTAAGGAATCCCAGGTGGGATGACAAATGTTTGATGATATGGATGTAATAAGTACACTCTTTTTCATTGCTCCTTTTCATTATGCCTTACTCTGTATCTATCTTGTACCCTTACTGCTTGTTAGATTTGGCTTCATGTTCCTAGTAAAACTCTTGGGTCGTCGCTAAGAGGTTTGACCATTTTAATCCCCTGCAATTGACCTCCATAGAAATTATGTAACTTGAATGTATTTTTTTCCATTTCAATTTAAATATAGAAGATCGGTTGCTAGGGAAAGTTACTATGCACTTAGTTCATCAAAAATTTATGTAATATTGCCATATAAAGTGAGAAAAAATTACAATAACAAATAGAACAATAACAAATTATCAAACTAATTCAAGCCTTAATAATAATTCTAATACAACCCTATGACAACAGTAAATGTCTTTATCCTACTAGCTAGGGAAAAATAAGGAGGTAAGGCACCTAGGTCAAGTAGGGCTAGATTTGAGTAGTTTAGGGTTTGATAGTAGTTAAGGGTTTTTCTATGGCTTAGGGTCAAATCCTATATAAACCGTTACCTAGGATGAGATTTTAGGTTTTTTGAAAATGATAAAAATTATGCTAAGACTAGTTCCTTACTCTAATTTAGGTTAGGGAAAATGGAGTCAAAGAAACCCTAGAGCTAGGGCTTGAGGTTACTCAAGGAAGGAGAGTTAAGTCTAGCAAGCACAACTCCAAAAAAAAAGTGGTTATCCTAGATTAAGGTTTTATAAGGATGAGGTCTCAAACTAGGGAATCAATCAACTAATTTTTTGAAACTATGATTTAGCCTTGATAGAATATGCAGGCACCTAACCAATACAAGAGAGAGAAACAAGCATCAATCAACCCAACACATTCTAGTGTAGTCATCAATAAATGTCATCATATATTTATATCCATTTGCAAAAGGAACATGCATAGGGCCACACAAATCAAAATGAGTGTGTTCAATATTTCTATGCACTTTGGAATGAGAATCATGAAATTATTGTTTCTTGTGCTTTCCTAAGGTACAAGCATCACATTGTCAAGTTTCCTAGGAATAGTTGGCAAACGATTAACACCATTTTTCTTCAACAAAGGAAAGTTGTCATAGTTTAGATTTCCAAATATAGAATCCAATAAAAGACTTGATGGAAGTGTACCTTAATCATAATGATAGTTGTATGAAAAGTTTTGTGCACGAGCATGGGTTCCTTACAGCTTCAAAATTCTTTCTTCTTCTATCTGAGTCATGAAAAATGAGTGACTTGATGCTTTTCTGAACTCAACCTTTCCATATAGAGAAGAGGGACGTAATATGGCATGAAATAATGGTAGTGAATATGGAAGTGAATAGGAGTTACAGGTGCAAAGAGTTGAATTAGGACTCCCATGTTTGAGTGGGGGCATGCATAAGGAAAACACATTATACTAAAAATATTAAATGTGAGATGCAATCAGACCACAAAATCCATCTATCTTCAAACTAAAAAGTTGATATGAGATTTAAAAAGCATTTTACAAACATACCTTCTTTCGACATCAATGGAGTCACTTGGTGAGTTTTCAAATTCCTTCAATTGTGTTGGATGTCTTGGCCTCAACATGCAACATGTCGCTTCAAAATATTTTGGTACAATGCTTTTCTTCCTCCTAGAGCTACTAGATCTTCAAATAAATTCTCTCATCAAATCATTCTAACTAATCTACTAAATATTCAGAATTGGACACCATCCTCAACAACAATGCCAATTTGTTACCTACCAAACCTGGACTTAAAATATTACAAATTCCCTTAATCAAATGCAACCCTATGAGAAATTGTAAAGGTTTCCCATCAGAACAACAATGCTTCCTTACTTCAGGCCAATTCTTTTCTAGCACAAGGGAGAAAACCCTACCAAGATTTAGTTTTATGGTATTTATTTAAAATAAAAGGAATGGTGGAATTTACAAAGACCAATACCTATCATTTAGGTGATGGAGTTAAAATAAAAGAGAAAAAGCTTTGAATATGTCAAAGAAGACATAATTAAGCCATTCACTAATGTGGCATAATTAGTACAAAACAAATTTTCGAATAACGAAAATGTAAAAGGAGAGTTTTGATTGGGGCTAGTGAGGTACTAGTGATGTCGATATTGTTTCTTAAGAGTTGGAAGATGAGGGCTTGGCAACATGAAAAAAAATAACTAGGAACCCTTAAATAAGATGCACCATCATAAACATGAAATTACCACCAAGTGATAACAAACAACCAAGAACAACAAAGGAATAACCTAACCATGAACTCTTAAATGAAGTAGAGAAAGTAGTACAACCTTCTTATTTGACAAACAACCAACAATACATAATTTTTGAATTTGATTTTGCAAGATGGTCAATAGGACCAAAAAAGTCTCACCTAAACTCATGGAAATTGAAAAAACCATAATAATCCATGGAAAGAATAGAGTGATGGACAAATCTTATATAAACTCTCTTCCAATCCTCCCAAAGATATTCAACTAAGCTTGGAGGGAACCCCCAATATTCCAACTATGAATTTGGAAAAAGTACCCTCTCCTCTATTTAGATTTTCCAATTCAAACCCTAATTCATAAAATAATATTTATTTTTTCAAGGCCCTAATAATCCTCAAGTGGAGCACTTCCTTCTCTATTTTGAATGAATAAAATGGGTCCATATTGCCACTTGCCACTTTCTATTTCATGAAATCCTTTTAAAGCATGAATTTTCTATTCATATGAGGGTTTGATTATGTCAGCAAACACATGGTATCTCCCCATGCCAAAATTCTTCCAAATATGAAGAAAAGGTCTTGAACAATATGTACATTGAGAAATTTAGTGCAAGAAAGAACTTGTACATGTTTCAAAAAAGCATAAATACAACAAGCTAGACACGTATTTATCACATTGAACAACTGAGAGAAAGAAATGCACAATAAGGATGAACTTACAGGTTTTGAATAGGTTAAAGGAATTTTTAGAATAAATATAATTGTATGGATATGTATGTTCATATGGAGCAATATAAAAGTTGTATAACTTATTCCTTTCATTTTTGTGTAGATCGTATACGTCATTTTGAAATGATATTGATGACCATGAAATTTTTATTTCAGTAGCTTGTAGATGTTTCCTTGAGGTGTGCAAAGCTGATTTTGAAGAAGAAATTACTTATGTATCTGCAAAACTCTTTTATTCTTCAAGTACTTAAATTATTGTGTGATTGATGCCATGACTGAAAGTAATTTCTACATTATATTAATGTTAGAAATTTACCAATTTAACTAGGATCATATGGATAATACTCACCTAGGGTTGAATTTTTGTAATTTACTTAACCCCAAATACCTCAAAAGATGAAATATGCCTCCAAATATGTGAAAATATGTCCTTACCCCCATAAATTTCTACTTGAGGGGGCACCACACCTTGAAATACATGAAGCTCTTTCATTAGGGTTATTTCTCACCCCTTCTTACCTGCAACATCCCCTAACCACCTCCTTGAGTAAGGTCTCCAACTTCAAGACTCAAGTGGGACTTTGAGCAAACCCTTGTGTAACTTAGTGCTACATGGCATGATCTCAAGTTGGGTGTTAATCTTGTAGATCTCTCTTTTTTGATCAAATCCTTCATCCACATGGTATTAGGCCCTTGTTTTAACCTAGGAAGAAGAATCTCCTTCAATGACATGACAAAAGAGAATGTAATCCATGTAACCATGCATCCAATTACATGTAAAACATACCCCAATGGATCCTTCGCAAGCAAATTATTTCTCACTGGTGCACCAATTACGAGTTGTGGATTTAGAAAAGAGGAAGAATGAGATTTTGAAATTACGGAAGGAGTGGAGATTGAAAATTTGTGCTCTCTGGGAATCTTGAGGAGACATGAATACAACATTATTTCATAATTGGAGTAATTGTAAAAACTTCTGGCTTTCTTGAGCACAAATACCTTTTTGTTGGAGTAATTTATGGGAGAAAAATTTGGGCTAATGATTTGGAAAATTTGCTCAGCATTTTAAAGGATCTCGAAGTGATTGTTGGTAAATGTATGTGTGCACTATTTACACTATTTTACATTGTTGGGGTGATCTTGGACATAAATTCCATATGCTTTCCTAATTAATCTAATAATTCCATCTATTTTCATTGTAGGCAAAATGGTTGTCTCCGCCTACTGTTCTGTTTCCCATATAGATGTGGATTTAGTAAATGAGATGGAGCTTGATAATGAGACTAAGTCCTGGATTTCATCTACTCTATGAAAATTACTTCATGTTAGGGATGTGATTTTCCCTAGGTTACCTTATGTATTGAATTTCAAAAGAGTTTTCAAATCAAATTTTGAATTTTATTGCAAATAGAAGACAAACATGCTCTCTTCTTAGAAGATAGTCAAAGGGTTGAATTTGCTATATATGTTAATTCACGGGGTAATTTATAAATAAATGAAATGTGAAACTATCTCCAACATCGTTCATTATTAATCCATGCTTTTTACAAGCCCAAAATATTGGGTGTCTCACACATGTAAAAATTGTGTGGTATGAGTAGAGTGACTAGAAAGGTTTCAGACAAGGACCTCGTAAATGGTTAATGTGGTTCATTTAAGTTGTTTGGAAAAATTGTCTGAAACAATCAAAAACTTATTCTCTTGAAATGGAACATGACTTTCATTCTTTATATGTAGAATTCAACTTCACTGAGGATTTTTTCCACCAAATGATACATACTATTCAGTTTGTATTAGGTGTCATCTCCAATACTGCATCTTACCTTCGATGCTCGGCCCTTTGGTATTATTGTACTTCATTTACTTTGTATTTGGATAAATGTATCATATATGGTGGAAAGGAGGTTTTCTGAACACAATACTTGATATGCGATGTTTTGTAGGTTGGCACACTCAAAGCCATCAGTCGTTTTCGACGAGAAGGTTCTTCAATCTACACAAGGGTGACTAAAATACATATTTTAGTCTTTCTTCATCTTGGAGTGCCCCAACTATGTCACATGGATAAAACTAAATGCGTATTAGACTTATTAAAGAAGACAACTTGGCAATTTTTTTAACAATGAATTCTTTTTGTGGGTGATATGTTGTAGGAAAAATGCACAGTGAAGGGTTACTTTGTATCATGTCATTTAAGGGTTACTTTGTGTCATGTCTTGTATTAATCCTTAGTTATATATCAAATAATTATATATTCTAATAATGGGCATTCTTTGTAAACATGGTTGGCTTTGTGGCAATGTCGACATTAAAATAATTTCCCTTCATAATCTAATATTTGGTTGCACATATATCCTAGGTAGTGGAGTATCATATTTTCCACCAATCCATCCCTAGTGTCGAGATAGACAAGGACCCTGGCATAAGACATTTCCCCCATCTCCAAGTATGATCTGTTGAAGTCAATATAAGTACCGAGGTCATCCCCTAGACACCGAAAGACATATTACATCTAATGTTGAAGGGGGAGGCTGGCGAGCCTTAATCATATTGGCCCTGCACCTAGCTATTCTCACTCACCAAGAAAGTGGGGATTCAACCTTTTCAAATAAACAGGGGGAATTTCTATGTTCCAGTAATGTGAGAGAACCCAATTCACATGTTCCTCTTTCTTAAATTTGAAAGAAAACAATACTTTGGGCATGGTGCATATATATGGAAGTGCATCTAGATTGTGTTCCCAATTCTCCTACACCCACCTCCTCAGACTTGTTGCAGAGTAGTGCTTGCCTATAATTCTTCCGACCAAAACCCTTTCGACTATATACACAACTTCATCTAATATGATACCCTACCTAGCACTAATGCTCGATTCCTCTCTTTTACCTTGGGGAATTTTATCTTCCTTGCCTTCTTCTTTTAGCCTGCTCCCGAAGCATCTTCAGAGGGTGTGGTTGTGTCTTGAGGGTGTACCCTCGGTGAATTCTCGGTGAAAGGAAGACCCGTGTTTGGTGATCTGCTTTCATGCCCTATGCCATGACTGAAACAAGAGGGAAACCCTAATGAACCAACAATGGAATTGGGAGAGATTTGATCCTTTCCTTGCTAAAATGTTGACAAGTCTTTTGCATGACCATCCACGTTCCCCACGAGAGACCCCGAGAATCCCCCCAAAATTTGGAGTTATTGCTAGAAGACCACTATGTTTGCCTGAAGGCTCAAAACATTAGAGTGGATGCTGACAGGTCTGAAAGTTTGTAATGTGATGCTAGGGTTTAAGAAGGCCTCGACAAAATTTAGGGCCTCAATTAAGAAACCTAGTGAAAGAGATAGTTGTTCGATCAAATCCTTGATATTGCTATCAGGATCTCAGATGGCGCCTCCTTATGTTGCAAGGAGGAGGTAGGTTCATTAGTTCCAGAAAAGTTTTCGAAAAAGGGAATCCCTTCTGTGATTTTTCCGGTGATGCAATTTTTTCTGAGTTTGGTGTCACTTCTGCCTTTATTCCAAGCTACAGGGGTGGAGGCTTTGTCCAGATGAAGATATTCTCTATCGGGTCTTCCAAGTAATCTATCAATTCCCCCCCCCCCCATAACTAACATATTCCAGATGCTATTGAGCCTTTCAAGGGAGTAAAAAATAAAACCATCATAGAAAAATACCTTAACTTGTGGACACAAGACAAACCTAAACCCCCACCTAGCTGCAATGCACAACATTAACTCCTTGATCCATTAGGGAGGACCATCAGCTGAGGCTTCTATATGCAACCACGTGAAGAATTCAGACATCATTCCAAAAATTATCTTATTCTTTTTGTGGCTGTAGTCAAGGTGAAGCACACCAAAATACCTCAAAATCCATTAGAGAAGACTACATACCGACTGCTTTATATGCATAAATAGGTCTATTTTCATCATGTGCAAGAAAACCCAAACCCCATCTAAAACCTTTGATTTCGACAGTGGTGGTGACGCTAACCAATGAACCTAAGATATTTAAAATAGTAATTTAAGACGACATAATAATTTTGTAGTAAAATGATCATTTTTGTTATCATTTTTGTCTTAAGGATTTTTTTCTTAAAATTTTATTTTATGTTAATCACCTTTTTCAAAGCCACCTGTGTTTGGCACCTTTCAAAGCCCTATTTTCTTAAAATTTTATGATATCCCGACTTTGCTTGCCTTTGGTGCACCTATGCAAGTTCGAGTCTTCTATTTTGTGTGGTCTAGGGCCCTGAGAAATTTTGGGTTCCTCTTCTCTATTCTCTATGTTGTCTAGGTTCCTGAGGTGTCATGACAAGAGGAAGCTCTGCATCAAGCCACCCTTGAACACTCTGTAATGAAAATGTTGCACAATGAGCCACACCTAAGAACTGTGATGCAGCAGTCGAGAGACACCATGGGAAGAGAACTCTATACTGAAAATGATCCACATCGAGCCACCCTTGAGCACTCTGATGCAGCATCCGAGAGGTGCGAGGCAAGAGGAAGCTCTGCTTTGAGTCACCCCTGAGCACTCTAAAACGTAACCATGCCTCAAGTGCTTCTACTACCCAGATTTGTTTAACACTCTCTCTGGGTTGGGGGAAGTGGGTAGGAGAGACTATTTATAGCCCTGGTGCCCATGTGGGAATCCTTTTGTTTTTAAACAAAAAATTTAGGGTATTTATTTTTACAGCTCTTTGGGATACATACATGTACATAATGCATTTTCCTTGGAAGGTAGAGTGCAAGAGTACCCCTGATAAGTAGTATGATGTAGAGAGTAGAAAGAAGCCACGATGAAGGTTGTACAAGGATCATGGGTCAGTTACACCTTAGCACACTAGTTGGGATTAACAAGTGAGGCAACCGCTACTTCACCAGAACAATGAATGTGGATGGAGCATATAAGTACCATTTTTTCTCTCTTCATATTGATTCTTAGCTATAAGAATCTTGTTCATATGAAATTCATGTATATTGGCTTTGGAAATAAAATAGTAGTGTATGGAAAAAATGACAGACTAAAGTTTGAGCACATGCTTTGCAAAATTAATATTTTTTGAATTACTTCAATTAGGAAAATAACTGCCACAAGATGAATATCATTGTTGAATTAGATTTTTCATTGTTTCGCCCTTGTTCTTGGATCAGAAAAGAAATTTTATCGATGTACATTGAACAAGCACCTAAAATAGGGTTTCATTATATTTCATTGGGAGCAACTTACCTCCCAAAATGGTACCCTGATATCTGCCTATACATGGGAAAATACCACATTTTTTTATTTATATGTCAAAGCTTAAGGCTTAAACTTGACTCCACATGTTCACCTTACCTTGGCATAGGAGTCACTCTACTGAAATATTTCTTCCATTGCTACTGCTAAAACAAAGGAAAATTATCATCACATAGTCGGTAGAAGAGACAAATCATGCAAATGGCTCATAGTAGAGTCGTTTTGTAGCTTATCTCTTGCTCAAGGGTTCCCAGATGATCATGTAATGGTGGATAGAGAAATACACTATCGAGATAAAGCATAGAGGGTGGGAGGCTATGCAATTAGTTAAGTTTGGAAATCAGCCATGATTTATATGGATTTGCAATGTGGCACCAAAGTTTGCAGTGGTATCAAGAATATGAAACAATTTACAAGGAATAATAAGAGGAGAGATCAGAAAGATGACAGTGCATTCTAGAAACTTATGTCAATTCTGCCCAAATATCAACCTCAAATTTAGAATCAAGTGAAACTTGAAACCATTTGTTTAATCACTTTCTGATACAAGTCCTAATGCTACTACTAGCATAGAGCGAAGTTCTCCTAACAAGCTATCCAAAACAGATGATGTGAAGTAGGATATTGAAAACCATAAAACTAAAACATAGTCACAAATAAGACCATCTCTAGATGCCATAGAATAGAATCTGAGTTTCCATGTTAGGAAGAGGAAACTTCTTAAGTCATTAACAAGGAACCCAACAAAGGAAGAAAAATTATTTCTTTGTGGTAGCCAAGGCTATTAAAATATGAAAATCTTATCTCTTTAGAGGATTCGTAGGAAGAGTTCTATGATGTGGAGTGATCTAATCTAGGATGCATCCAAAAATGATAGCATAGTCTTTGGTTCTGCTACAAATTCTACTCAGAGCTCATATGCAGAGTCATGTGTTTGGAAAGAAGAATTATGGAGCCTTGTTTGTGGAGGTGTCCCCATGGCTCTTAGGAAAGATCCTTGACAATATTTTGTTGGAAGTCAAACACAAATGATAGAGAAATGTTATAAGAAGTTACTTATTCTAGGAGTTAATCAAGGGTTTCAGAGAAAAAAAGCCAGTGGTATTCTATGCAGTACCACCATGAATGTTATTTTTGAAACATGTGTTTCTAATAAATGGAAAACCTATATTGAGAAGGATTTTCCTCGAACCTTTCCAGGTCATCTCGCACTGGGCGAAGATGGTCAAAATGCTTCGATATGTCTGTTAACTGACTATGCAGGCCATAATCTACCAATAAGATGGTGGAAGCTCAAGTGGACCAACTTGTTATTTTCAAAGGAATAACAAATGAATATGTGACAAAAGTTGTAAGAAGAAATGTATGTTTACGTTTTGGGATATATATCAAGAGGACCTAATCAAGGTTTCTGCAATTGAAGTTGACTTGAACTATATTATATTGGATGGAGAAATAGGATTCCACATTAATGATGTGAGGTTGGAAATGGTTTTCATGGATATCATAAGGAAAAACTATTGAAATTTGAACCATAAATTTTATAGTGGCATATAATATGATGAAGATGATTGTGAGTTTGTTTTTTCACAGTGCATGAGAACCTCAATTATTTTAATTTTTATTTAAATGTATTAGTACTAAATGGTTTCTCATATTCTCGAAAGGAGAAATGCTTTTGTGATTTACCATAATCTGTTTTGACATTGAGTTGATGAGGCAAGTTATTAATCCCAGAGCACTTATAAGAGGATTTCGTCATAGGGAATATTAATGCATCATGAAAATCAATTGCGTGACCTCATGGTTTTATTGTTTTTTCCAGTTTGTTATTGTCTCATGATTCATCATTCCATCAAGGCCTTGGGAACTTGAATATCTGGTGAATACATCATTCTTCCTATTTCATTCTTGATACCATTATCATTCGTTACCAATATATCCTATGTCATGCATTTTTTGTCGTTTGATGCATTTTTTGTCATTTTTTGTCACAACAAATAGGCATGTTCCCTTATTCAGACACAATATCTTCGCATAATTTCTTCAATCAAACTACTTCCTTGGTTATTTAATAAATTGTAATGTTCTCTGCCTCAGTAATTGATTGGGAAACCACTCATTTCCTGTTACTCCAACTCAAAACTCCTTCAAAAAAAGATAAATAGATAAGCACCGTTAGGATTTCCATTCTGCATATCACCTGCCTAGTTAGCTTCAATAAACCCATGCAACTAAAGGTCTTTACCTCCATCTTCCTCATAGAAAATGACAGAGTCATTCGTGCCCCACATGTGCCTATAGATCCCCTTGACACCTATCTAGTGATATGTTTGATGGCAAGAGCTTTTATAAGTTGATGGACATGAGGCCATGTGAATTTCCTTTTCCTTTACCTCAAAAGATGTTGGTTTTAATTCTGCCATTCTTTTTGTTTGCTTACAGAGTAGTTATTTTCTACAACATGTAATGGTTCCAGAGTTCTCGAGTTGGTCATCTGAAGAGAGATCAGAAAGATGAAAATTATATCCAGAAACTTATGTGAATTCTACCTTAATATCTACCTCAGCTTCACTATCAAGTGAAATTTGCAATAATTTGTTTAGTCATTTTATGATACAATTCCTAATTCTCCTACTAGCATGGAGAGAAATTACCTTGACAAGCTATCCAAAATAAATGATGTGAAGTAGGATATGAAAAACCATAAAACTAAAACATGGTTGCAAATAAGACCATCTCTAGATGCCATAGAGTAGAATATGAGTTTCCAGAGACAAAGCATGCAAATGGCCAGTAGAAGAGTCTTTTTGTAGCTTATCTCTTGCTCAAGGGTTCTCGAATGATCATGTACTAGTGGATAAATAAATACATTATCGAGATAAAGGGTAGAGGGTGGGAGGCTATGCAATTAGTTAAGTTTGGAACTTGGCCCTGATATAAATGGATTTCCAATGTGCCACCAAATTTTGCAATGGTATCATCAATATGAAACAATTTACAAGGAATAATAAGAGGAGAGATCAGAAATATGACATTACTTTCTAGAAACTTATGTCACTTCTGCGCAAAAATCTGCCTCAGATTCACAATCAAGTGAAAGTTGCAATCGTTTCTATAATCACTTTCTGATACAAGTCCTAATACTACTACTAACATGGAGAGAAGTTCCCTTGACAAGCTATCCAAAATAGATGATGTGAAGTAGGATATGGGAAACAATAAAACTAAAACATAGTCACAAATAAGACCATCTCTAGATGAGATATATAATAGAATTTGAGTTTCCATGTTAGGAAGAGGAAAGTTTCTTAAGTCATTAACAAGGAACCCAACAAAGGAAGAAAAAATATTCCTTTGTGGGAGCCCAAGCTATTAAAATATGGAAATCTTATCTCTTTAAAGGATTCATAGGAAGAGTTATATGATGTGGAGTGATCCAATCTAGGATGCATCCACAAATGATAGCATAGTGTTTTCTCTGCTGCAAATTCTACTCAGAGCTCATATGTAGAGTCATGTGTTTGGAAATAAGAATTATATAGCATTTTTTTTGGAGGTGTCCCCATGGCTCTTAGAAAAGAGCCTTGACAATATTTTGTTGGAAATCGAACACAAAGGATAGAGAAATGTTATAAGAAGTTACTTATTCTAGGAGATGGTCAAGGGTTTCAGAGAACAAAAGCCAGTGGTATTCTAAGCAGTACCACCATGAATGCTATTTTTGAAACATGTGTTGCTAAGAAATGGAAAACCTATATTGAGAAGGATTTGCCTCAAACCTTTCTAGGTCATTTTGTATTGGGTGAAGATGGTGAAGATGCTTTGATATGTCTGTTAACTGAATATGCAGGCCATAATCTACTAATAAGATGGTGGAAGCTTAGGTGGACAAACTTGTTATTTTCAAAGGAATAACAGATGAATATGTGACAAAAGTTGTAAGAAGAAATATACGTTTACATTTTGGGATATATATCAAGAGGACCTAATTAAGGTTTCTACAATTGAAGTTGACTTGAACTATATTATATTCGATGGAGAAATAGGATTCTGCATTAATGATGTGAGATTGGAAATGGTTTTCATGGATATCATAAAGTTACATAATGGAACTCTATGGGATTTTCTAATAAGGAAAAATTATTGAAATTTGAACCATAAATTTGACAGTGGCATATAGCATGATGAAGATGATTGTGAGTTTGTTTTCTACAAAGCGCATGAGAATCACAATTATTTTATTTTTTATTTAAATGTCTCAGTACTAAATGGTTTCTCATATTCTCGACAGGAGAAACGGTTTTGTGATTTACCATAATTTGTTGCGACATTGAGTTGATGAGGCAAATTATTAATCCCAGAGCACTTATAAGAGGATTTTGTCATAGGGAATAATAATGCATCATGAAAATCAATTGCGTGACCTCATGGTTTCAGCATTTTGTCTAGTTTGTTATTGTCTCATGATTCATTGTTCCATCAAGGCCTTGGGAACTTGACTATCTGGGGAATACATCATTCTTCATAATTTATTCTTGATACCACTATCATTCCTTAGCAACACATCCTATGTCATGCACTTTTTGTCGTTTGATGCATTTTTTGTCACAACAAATAGGCATGTTCCCTTATTCAAACCCAATATATCTGTATAATTTCTTCAATCAAACTACTTCCTTGGTTGTTTAAGAAACTATAATGTTCTCAGCCTCAATACTTGATTGGGCAACCACTCATTTCCTCTTACTCCAACTCAAAAATCATTCAAAACAAGATAAATAGATAAGCACTGTTAGAATTTCGATTCTGCATATCATCTGCCTAGTTAGCATCGATAAACCCACACAACTAAAGGTTTTTACCTCCATCTTCCTCATAGAAAATAACATAGTCATTAATGCCCCATACGTTTTCTGAGCTGATGGAAATGAGGCCATGTGAATTCCCTTTTCATTTACCTCAAAAGATGTTGGCTTTAATTCTACCATATTTTTTTGCTTATAGAGTAGTTATTTTCTACAGCATGGAATGGTTCTAGAGTTCTCGAGTTGGTCATTTGAGGAGAGATCAGAAATATGACAATTATTTCTAGAAACTTATGTGAATTCTTCCTTAATATCTACCTCAACTTCACTATCAAGTGAAATTTGCAATCATTTGTTTAATCATTTTATGATACAAGACCTAATGCTACTGCTGGCATCGAGAGAAATTCTCTTGACAATATATCCAAAATAAATGATGTGAAGTAGGATATGGAAAACCATAAAAATAAAACATGGTCACAAATAATACCATCTCTAGATGCCATAGAATAGAATCTAAGTTTCCAGAGACAGATCATGCAAATGGCTGATAGAGGAGTCTTTTTGTAGCTTAACTCTTGCTCAAGGGTTCTCGGATGATCATGTACTAGTGGATAAATAAATAAACTATCGAGATAAAGGGTAGAGGGTGGGAGGCTATGCAATTGGTTAAGTTTGGAACTTGTCCTTAATATATATTGATTTTCAATGTGCCAGCAACTTTTGCAATCATATCATGAATATGAAACAATTTACAAGGAATAATAAGAGGAGAGATTAGAAATATGACTTTGCATTCTAGAAACTTATCTCACTTCTTCCCAAATATCTACCTCAGATTCACAATCAAGTGAAAGTAGCAATCGTTTCTATAATCACTTTCTGATACAAGTCCTAATACTACTACTAGCATGGAGAGAAGTTCTCCTGACAAGCTATCCAAAATAGATGATGTGAAGTAGGATATGGAAAACAATAAAACTAAAACATGGTCACAAATAAGACAATCTCTAAATGAGATATAATAGAATCTGAGTTTCCATGTTAGAAAGAGGAAAATTTCTTAAGTCATTAACAAGGAACCCATTAAAGGAAGGAAAATTATTTCTTTGTGTGAGAACAGGGTATTAAAATATGGAAATCTTATCTCTTTAGAGGATTTGTAGGAAGATTTCTATGATGTGGAGTGATCCAATCTAGGATGCATCCACAAACGATATCAAGTGTTTGGCTTTGCTGCAAGTTCTACTTAGAGCTCATATGCAGAGTCATGTGTTTGGAAAGAAGAATTATAGAGCCTTGTTTGTGGAGGTGTCCCCATGGCTCTTAGAAAATATCTTTGACAATATTTTGTTGGAAATCGAATACAAAGGATAGAGAAATGTTATAGGAAGTTACTTATTCTAGGAGGTGATCAAGGGTTTCAAAGAACAAAAGATTGTGGTATTCTAAGTAGTACCATGATGAATGTTATTTGTGAAACATGTGTTGTGAAGAAATGGAAAAGATAGATTGAGCAGGATTTTCCCGAACCTTTCCAGGTCATTTGGCACTGGGAAAAGATGGTCAAAATGCTTTGATATGCCTATTGAATGAATATGCAGGCCATAATCTCACAATAATATGGTGGAACATCAAGTGGACTAAATTGTTATTTTCAAAGGAATAACATATGAATATGTGACAAAAGTTGTAAGAAGAAATATATGTTTACATTTTGGGATATATATCAAGAGGACCCAAGCAAGGTTTCTACAATTGAAGTTGACTTGAACTATATTATATTGGATGGAGAAATAGGACTCTTGATTAATGATGTGAGGTTGGAAATGGTTCTCATGGATATCATAATCTTACATGATGGAACTCTATGGAATTTTCTAATGAGGAAAAAATATTGAAATCTGAACCATAAATTTGACAGTGGCATATAGTATGATGAAGATGATTATGAGTTTGTTTTTCATAGTGCATGACAACCTCAATTATTTTAATTTTTATTTAAATGTCTCAGTACTAAGTGGTTTCTCACATTCTCGAAAGGAGAAATGGTTTCTTGATTTACCATAATTTGTTGTGACATTGAGTGGATGAGGCAAGTTATTAATCCCAGAGCACTGATAAGAGGATTTTGTCATAGGGAATATTAATGCATCATGAAAATCAACTGTGTGACCTCATGGTTTCATCATTTTGTCTAGTTTGTTGTTGTTTGATGATTCATTGTGCCATCAAGGCCTTGGGAACTTGACAATCTGGGGAATTCATCATTATTGATCTTTCATTCTTGATACCACTATCATTCCTTAGCAACACATCCTATGTGATGCATTTTTTTTTTCATTTTTTGTCACAACAACTAGGCATGGTCCCCTATTCAAACCCAATATCTTTGCATAATTTCTTCAATCAAAAAACTTCCTTGGTTTCTTAAGAAACTGCAATGTTCTTTTCCTCAATACTTGATTGGGCAACCACTCATTTCCTCTTACTCCAATCAAAACTACTTCACACTACAACAAAACCCTGTGATTAGCATCCCTTTTTGCTTCTTTTTTTTTCGTTTAGAGCCCATTTTTGGTGCTATTTGAGTCCATTTATCAAATATTGTGAAAAACTTGATGTAAAGTTTGCATCAAGTTTTGGACCAAGTCTTACACCAAGTTTAGCACCAGGTATTGTAATAGGTTTTGCACCAGATTTTACATAAGGTTTTACGCCAGGGATTATGCCAAGTTTTGTGCCATCCTTTGCACCATGTGTTTCATCAAGTTCGGCACCTAATTTTGTTTCACCAAACTTTGTATCCTCTATTGCATCCACTTTTTGTGCCTACACTTGAATCAACTTTTGCATCATGTCTTGCATCCTCTTTTGCATCATGTTTTAAATCATTTTTTACATCCATTTTTGCATTATTTTTTGCATCCACTTTGTGCCAAGTTTTGCATCGAGGTTTGTGTCTACTTTTTCATCTAATTTTGCATCTAATTTTATTGCATCAACTTTAACATCTTGTTTTGCATCCATATTTACATCCTTTTTTTCATCTGTTATTTGTGTCTACTGTTGCATCCAATTTTCTTGTGCCATAATTTGAACCTAGTTTGGCACCTCCCTTTGCACCGATTTTTTCTTCTAAACTTGCATCCACGATTGCATCCTCATATACATCTAGGTTTCATGAATTTTTACATCTATTTGTCATACCTTTTTGTATCCACTTTTGTGTCAAGATTTGCATCAGGTTTTGTGTCTCGTATTGCATCTACTTTTGCATCGAATTTTGTTGCATCAACTGTTGCATTCTATTTTGCATCCATTGTTTCACCCATGTTTATGTCCACTTTTTCATCCATTTTTGCATCTTCATTTGCTTTTTTTTTTGCATCTACCTTTACATCCACTTTTGTTGTGAGACAATTTGTTCCATGTTTTGTACTTACTATTGTACCCACGTTTTCTTCCAATTTTTCATCCATCTTCACATCCTCTTTTTCATCAAATATTGCATCTATTTTTTCATCCAGTTTTGTGTTGGGTTTTATGTCTCATTTTGTATCTTCTTTTGCATCTACTTCCATTGCATCCATATTTTTCATCCAATTTTGTTTCTCCTATTGCACCCATGTTTGCATCCACTTATACATCCATTATTGAATCTTGTCCTACATTGAAGTTTACATCTTTTTATGTGTTTGTTATTACATCCACTTTCTCATCCACTTTTGTTGTGTCACAATTTGTGCCATATCCTGTGAATATCATTGCAACTCACATTTTCTTCCACTTTTGCATCCACATTTGCATCCTCTTTTGTGTCCAAGTTTGCATCAAATATTGTTTATGTTCTTTCCACCCCATTTGCATCTACTTTTACATCCACTTCTGATGCATCCAATTTTGCATCTAATTTTGTGTGCACTATTGCACTCATGTTTGGTCCATGTTTACATCCCCTTTTGCATCCAAGTTTACATCCTTTTTTCATCCAAGTTTGTGTACTTTTTTGCATTCGTTGTTATATCACATTTTTTTCACCACAATTCATGCTAAGTTTTATGCCTACTATTGCACCCATGTTTTCTTCCACTTTTTCATCCATGTTTTCATCCTATTTTGTGTCCAAGTTTGCATCCACTATTGCATATTCTTTTTCATCCACTTTTGTGTTAATTTTTCCTTCTTGTTTTGCATATACTTATGTTGTGTCCACTCTTCATCCAATTTTATGTCTATTGTTGCCCCCAATTTTTTTGTTTACTTTTGCATCCATTTTCCAAAACTCATCATATTTTTTGCATTGATGATACTTCTCCTGACATTGACAATTATGAACAACTGATGACAATGTCAATAATTATGATGACGATGATAATTAAGATGATGACGATGACATGAATTGTTATTATTATGATAAGGACAATGATGATAAAGACGACGGGGGTTACAATGACAATGATGATGATGGTGGTGATGCTAATGACCTTGGCCAATATTACTAATTTTTAAATGTTGTCATGGTCATAATCATAATCATTATCTATGGTGTCATCTTCATCTGATCATAATTATCATTATTTTCATCTTGGTCATCATAAACAACAATGATGGCATGAATGATTATTATGATGTTCATAACAAAGATGACAACAATGATGATAGAAACTACATTAATTATGATTATGGGGATGATGAAAATTATAATGATTATGATAATGGCAGTGATGATGATGACCATCGATCATCTGTCAAAAATAAATTTGTTATTTCTCTTGCATATATCATGTGTCCTAACAAACCTTTTTGAGAACTCGTAACATTTTTTGGGTTGATGATATTTCTTACGACACCTATAATTATGAACAATTGACAACAATGTCCATAATCATGATGATGACGAAATGAATGGTGATTATGACGATAATTAAATGATGTCAATAATGATGATGATGATGGTGGTGATGATGATGATAATGAAGTTGGTGACACTCCCTCTAAATTAGAGAGGTATTCATAATGAGACAAAAATGTACTCTCAAGTTGAAATATTCATATAAGAAATCTGGATTGATAAGCATCAATGATGATTTATATCATCATAGACAACATTGTCAAAATAGCAAGGCCTTGACTAGCAAGCTCTATGTCTCCATTAGATTAGAGCACAATGTTGGGAGGCATTAATTTGGACACTACTGCCTCTCTAGGCACTTACCCTGCCACGATGTTCACCAGGTATGTCCTCATACAATCACTTCCTAATTCACTGTCATAATATTTGACACCAAGACCGCATGACTATTCTTATATTGGATTAATGTACTTGACGTATGGTGGTTAGTCCTAGTCAAAGTACAAATTCCAAAGGAATATTGGTCCCAAATGTTTATCCAATCCAGCATTCTCCCTAATGGTGTATTTACTAGGCTTACGACTATTATTCCTAGCCATAGTACATGGCACATGGATAATATGGTTTCCACCCTCACTCCGTATCAACTAGGGAGGAGACATCCACTAGCATAAGATTTTCTCAAGAATACCCATCATTTTCATAGAGAATAACATCACTAATTTTTTGCATCGCATGGCGCCTTTATGATTAAGCATTCATAGATTTGTGGCAAAATATTTTCCATTTTTCATTTGTGATTAAAGAAAATAAAAAAGTGAAAGCTGAAATCATTAAGATACACTATAACGATTTATCTAAGTCTAAAATATAAGGTTGAAGTGAAAATTCATGTAAATGTTATATCTATGAGTTATGCCAAACTTATGAGAACCTTATTCCCTAAGTCTTATATACATAAGAAAAATCAAAAGAAAGAAAAACAAGGCCCATTGAATGGTAGCTCATGTAATCACTCCCTCTTTGGAAAAAAATATGAATATATACACTCCTAGTCACACTTGATCACATGTTTGTGATGGTTAAATCATAAAGTCTTCTTTTCCCCTTGCATTTTCACTTCATCATTTGAGCACCTAATTGAGGATCTAGGGAATGTTTGTTGCCTAAGAGTTTCATGTCTACTCTTGGTTTAATTATGTCATACTATGGTCAATTTATGTGACAGAGTGAAATAATTAAGTTTGTGGAGTTATTAGAATAGTGTATTAAGTTAGTCACCATATACACATGTATTACATCTCATTGTTCCACATGTGTGGGTTGGAGACTCATTGCTTGAGAACTTTAATGGAGACTAGTTTAGGGCTTCGATGGTATAGCTTACAAAATCTCTTGGTAAACATTGTGATTCATCCTTTCTTTTCCTCAAGACACTTGATAATATTTTAGTCACTCCCAATAATCCATGGATATGGGAAGTATAAATTACTTGTGCTGGAAATAGAATTGAGAAATAGAGGTTTTCAATTTCCGATATTGGAGTCATAGAAATTGGATACATTGTAGTAGTTCTCGATGTCAATTAACTAAAATTTTATTGTCATAATGCAAAAATAGGTAAACATATTGGTAACCTTTATTTCCTGATCATTCCAAACAATAACCATTACACCCAAGTATCTCTAAGCATCAATCACTCCTACTTGGAAATTACCGCCCCATTTGCTAATTATATGAGGTAGAACCTCAATTAATATTTTTATTTATTATATCAACATTATTGATGGGTGCTTTGTGTGCCACTTTTATTTTAGGAGTCTTTGTTTTCCTTTACTATTGAGGCCCCTCATGTTACATGAGACTGTTTTCATGGAGAATTTACATAGAAAGCAAGTATATGTGACTAAAAAAAACATGTTTCAAGATTTAAGTGCTTGGACAATGCCACTTCATGATTCCTATATTTCCTTAACCTGTAACCAAATGGTGAAATTCATGGCCTTAAGGGAAATTGACCAATGAAAATCTCAAAAATAGGTGACTTTTGAATTTAACACATACAAGTTAATATACTAAAAAAATATCCATAACAATTTCAGCAATCAATGAATCATTAAAAAAAATATTCAAAATAATTTGATCAAGTAATGAATCATTACATTATTAAATACAATCTATAAACCTTTTGGGAACTTTTTTCTAGACCATGCTCAAAACCAACAGATTTAATATTAATATTTAACAATCATATGGACAATAACAAATTTTCATCAATTAAATAACATGCTATCAAACCTAAGAAATGTCACGAATAGAAAACTGAAAAGCATGCAACTAATGGGAGTGACAACTCAAGGTCACCATAAGGCAATTAATCTATTAAGAGCAAGATTAGTGGGAACAAAGATCTACAAAGGAAAAAGGCAAACCTATTTTAACTTTAATGTTTTTATTATGTGTAAGTGGAACCTCTCAAGATATAATGAAGGGCATAATTTATTTTATTACATTAAGAAAACCCAAACACATTCTACAACTTAGCAAGGAAGAGATGTATAATACACATCTTAGTGACAAAACACATGGCATTAAGATATATATATATAATATATATATATAATAGAATATATATTATAGATACATATATAAATTTTAGAACCTTTTTAAACACTTCCCTCCATTATAAGAAGAAAAAATAATAATAGAAATAAGGATAGACCAAAAATCTTCCTTTCCCTCGTAACTGTTTGGCACCATTCATTCCACTCACTCAAGTTATTTCATAAAACAAAAATAACTATTATTTTGCTCTATTTTGGAAAATCATATTGAGCTTCGGGTGTGATATATCTATTCCTTGATGGAGTCCTTGATATATTGATCATGTTTTAATTCCTTGGAGATTAATTAGAGCAAAGAAAACATGAGTACCCTTAATTCCAAGTTCAATGCCTCTGATAGTAAACATGAGGCAAGGGAGGGGTTGCTATCGTGGTCAGAACTCCAATTTCAATGCCTCTGATGGTGGACGAGACAAGGGAGGGGGTTGAGGTTGTGATCGTGGTTGTGGAGTTTTCTCCCTTAGATTATATTTAGGGAGTTTAAAGAAATTTGAATGGAATCATTGTCATCACTAGGTATAGTGGATTAAGTGTGATAATGGATAAAATGAAGTAATTATTTGTGAGAATTTGTTCTTGAATGAACATTGGGATCGATTTTATCATAGATAAAAGTACATGCATTAAAAAAAACTCAATATTTCATGTGGCATTCATATTGTATGCGACTTATTTTTCATTAAAAACAATTTTCTTTCTGATGTGACATTCTTTTTTTTGTTAAAATTTCTTCTATTTCTAATCTAAATTGAATTATAATTTGAAATAAAGCTTCTGGTAACTCTTAATTTACCAATCATGCATGGATATCATACGAAACATTCACAATATAATATGAATAACAAATAGGTACCTATTTCATATGCATTAAAAAATGCTTCTACTACTTAATGTGAATTACAAGTGTAATCTTAGTTGGATCTCCAATATATCTTAAACCATATTTTCATTTTATGGTTAGCATTGTAATAAAAATATTCATTGTGCTATAGAAATTGTACTAATATGTAATATTGATTTTTTTTTCCAGAATGCTACAGGTAATGACCACAAAAATGATGATACAGACTATGTTTAGATTACATCGTATATCAAAGATGATGATGATGATGAGGATGGCCATCGTGTTGGTGATGATTATGTGGATGATATTATCAGGATGGTCAACATGATGATCATGCGTTATCTTTTATATTTAGTTGGTATGTCTTAATAGGGTAATCATACATTTGAATTTTAGTTGATTCGAATAATGATGATGATACTATCGGTACTATCTTGTTACCTTATGAATATGTTGAAAATTGAATTGTTTAAATATTTTTTATGAAACATTAATGTGTATGATGAGATTCCTATTTTTTTAATGGATGCTGTGAATTTACCTTAGAATAATGGTGTTCAGGAAAGATTTTGATATGATAATCACACATTTGAATCTTAGTTGATTTGATTAAATATGATGAGGATATTATTAGTATTATCTTGTTACTTTATCTATGTGTTAAAAATTGTCAATGCTTCTTTATGGAGAATCACTATGTATGATGATATTACTATTTTTGGATGTAAAGCTGTGAATTTAACTTGGAATAATAATCTTTGAGATAAGTGTTGATTTAGTAGTCATATATGTATATTGAAAATTGTCCATGATTTTTTGATGGATAATTGTTATATATGAGGATATTGCTATATTTTTTAAGAATGTTGTCAATTAACCTTAAATTTGTTTACAAATATTAAGTTATCAATTTGAATTGTGATATCTTCTTAATTTTGGTATACATGAAAATACATCCTCATCATCTTGGAGGAGAATACTATGTTGTTGGTTGAAATACACCTTTCTCCTAGACTTTATAAGACTATAATACAAGTTATGTACCACGAGGATGATGTTATCCTAGTCTATAACAAGTTTTCCCCTTCATCTAACTTATTTTACCAAAATTATCACTCAATCACGAGGAAGAAAGCTCAAGTAAACTAGAATTTGACATTTTTGTTCACTTTTGGAAACTCATATGGTGGAATGTGATCTCTTTATCCTCATATTTAGATTTTTCCTAAAAAATAAAAGCATACAAAGGTGGGAAAGAGCCATAAATCATGGGGAAGCCTTTTCATAAGCACAAAAGCATCTAAAAAGTGGAAAATTACATTTTATATGAGGAAACATTATTCACCCAAAATCTTTTGCCCAAATTGAACTAATGAGGAATTTGGGAAATCTTCATAGCCTTCACTTTCCTATATATTGGAGGCTTGGCCAATGAGAAAAGGATGAGAATTCTTGTATTGTCATGCCGCTGAGATCTATCTTGAGACGGAGAGTTTTGGAGCTAGGAGTTGGGGGACGTATTGCCGCAACTGCATCTGATGGTTGTAACTTCCCTCCAACTCCTTTATTAATATACATTGGTTGTTCTTCCTTCCATATGATACTATTCATTCTTTACTTATTCTATTTAACTAATGAATGTATGGGATTTTGGTTTATATTTATTTATTCAGTAATATTTATACGTCTTTGATAGTTTTTATTATCAAGATATTATGACGTGAAGGTTGTTTTTTTTCTCTTTTATATGTAGGAAGAAGATTTGGAGCTAGCTAGGAGCGCTTCCCAGTTACACTAAGAAACTTCAACAAGACCTGCATGCGAGGACTCACTAGAATTCCTTCTCTTTTTCTGAATCTATACTTTACATATTGATCTACTAAGAATCTCGAGCCTTAGAACAACCTTTCTCCTAATTGGTCCGTCCTAGGTTTTTGGGATAAACTGAGATATTTTTATGTTCATTTAATAGTGCATTAAATCCTACAGAAAAATTATATTTAGAAACTGCAATATATTTCACTATGTAATTGAACTTAGTAAAATCAACCCATAAAGGGGGCCATAAATGGAAATAAAAGTAAAACTCTAAATAAGAAGCCAAAAGTGGATGTAACCATGGATGAAAAATTGGGAGTAGAACTAGATATTAAATTAGCCATCAAAACAAGATGCAAACAATGACACAAAAATGGTTTTAAAGTAGAATAAAAAAGGGTGCAAAACTAGACACAAAGAAGGGAACAAAATAGGTCATACAAAAGGATACCAAATTGGATGCAAACAAGGATGCGAAATTCACATCAAAATGAGAATGCAAAGAATGGTGTAAAATTAGGCTACAAAATTGGGTGGAAAAATGATGTAAGAAAAGACACAAAACAAGATGCAAAGTGGGACTAAAAAAGTGTGAAACCAAGGATGCCAAAAATGATGCATAACTAGATGAAAATTCAAATTAAAATCTAGGTGCAAAATGAGATGCAAATGTGCACACAAAATGTGGCAGAAAAAAGGATGCAAATTTGGATGCCAAAAATGATGCAAAATTAAATAGCAAAAGGATACAAAATTTGACATAAAAAATGGTGCAAAATTGGGGGCATAAAAATGGCTCAAATTTTGATGCAAATTGAGATGCAACATGAGATGCAAAATGAGGTGCAAAAAATGATTCAAAAATTGGTGCGAAATCAAATGCAAAAGTAGATGAAAAAATGGCTCAAAATTGAACGTAACATTAGACACAAAATGGGATGCAAAGGTGGAAACAACACATGGTTAAACATAGGATATAAATTTAGATGCTCAAAATGATGCAAAATTGGATGCAAGAAATGGTGTTAAAAATGATGCTAAATTTGATGCAAGAGATGATGCAAAATTAAATGAAAAATATGGTGCAAAATAGGATGCAAAAAAGGGAGACAAATAAAACGCAAAAGTGGATGCAAAAAATGGTGCAAAAATAGATGCAAAATTTGGCACTAAATAAGATTCAACATATGGTCAAAATTTGCATGGAAAAAATGGTTTAAAAAAAAAGTCAGAAAAACAGGCACAAAAATAGATGTAAAAATAAGTACAAAATTAGAAGCAAAAAATGGTACAAGGCTAGATGCAAAAACTAGCACAAACTAGATGCAAAAAAAGGAACTAAATCAGATGCAAAATATGGTGTAAAACTTGATGTAAATTATGACACAAAACTAGAAGCGAAGAATGGCACAAAATAGGAAGAAAAAAATGATGCAAAATAGATGCAAAAAATGTCACAAAACTAGAAGCAAAACCTGTTGTAAAACCAAATGCAAATATTGGTGAAAAATATGATGCAAAATTTAGTGTAAAAAGATATGCAAAATTTGGCGCAAAAAATGACACTTTAAAAATTGTATAATAGATCCAAATTTAGTGCCAAGTTGTTCATCCCAATTGAGAAAAAAATGCACTAAAATCTGGTACTAAATCTGGCGCAAATTGCATGTTTTGTTGTAGTGTCAAAACTAGATAAATAGATAAGCACAGGTAGAATTTCCATTGTACATATCATTTGCCCAGTCAACATTAACAAACACATGCAACTAAAGATTTTAACCTCCATCTTCCTCATAGACAATAACATAGTCATTAGTGCCCCACATGTACCTATAGATCTGGTTGACACCTCTCCAGTGATATGTTTGAGGGTAAGAGATTTACTGAGCTGATGGACGTGAGGCCCTATGGATTCCTTTTTCCTTTACCTAAAAAGATGCTAGTTTTAATTATGGCATTTTTTTTTCTTATGCAGTGGCTATTTTCTACTACATGGAATGGTTCTAGAGTTCCTTAGTTGGTCATCTAAGGAGAGATCAGAAAGATGACAGTTCCTTCTAGAAACTAATGTGAATTCGGCCAACATATCTACCTCAGATTCACTATCAAGTGAAAGTTTCAATCATTTTTTTAATCATTTTATGATACAAGTCCTAATGCTACTACTAGCATGGAGAGAATTTCTCCTAACAAGCTATTAAAAATACATGATGTCAATTAGGATATGGAAAGCCATAAAAGTAAAAAAGGGTCACAAATAAGACCATCTCTAGATGCCATAGAATAGAATATGGGTTTCTAGAGACAGAGCATGAAAATGGCTGGTAGCAATGTTTTTGTAGCTTGTATCTTTCTCAACAGTTCTCAGATGATCATCTAATGGTGGATAGAGAAATACACTATTGAGATAAAGGGTAGAGGGTGGGAGGCTATGAAATAAGTTAAGTTTGGAAATCAACCCTCATATATATGGATTTGCAATGTCCCACCAACTTTTGCTACAGTATCATGAATATGAAACAATTTACAAGGAATAATAAGAGGAGAGATTAGAAAGATGACAATGCTTTGTATAAACTTATGTGAATTCTGCCCAAATATCTACCTCATATTCAAAATCAAGTGAAAGTTGCAATCATTTGTTTAATCACTTTCTAATGCAAGTCCTAATGATACTACTAGCATGGAGAGAAGATCTCCTCAGAATCTATCCAAAATAGATGATGTGAAGCAGTGTATGGAAAACGATAAAACTAAAACATAGTCACAACTAAGACCATCTCTAGATGACATAGAATAGAATCTGAGTTTCCATGCTAGGAAGAGTAAAATTGCTTAAGTCATTAACAAGGAACCCAACAGTGGAAGAAAAATTATTTCTTTGTGGGATCCCAGAATATTAAAATATGACAATATTATATCTTGAGAGGATTCGTAGGAACAGTTCTATGATGTGGACTAATCCAATCTAGGATGCATCCACAAATGATAGCATAGTGTTTTGTTTTGCTTCAAATCTTTCTCAAAGCTCATATGTAGAGTCAGGCATTTGGAAAGTAGAATAAGAGAGCCTTGTTTGTGGAGGTGTCCCCATGACTCTTAGAAAAGAGCCTTGACAAATTTTTTTTGGAACTCGAACACAAAGGATAGAGAAATTTTATAAGAAGTTACTTATTCTAGGAGGTGATCAAGGGTTTTAGAGAAAAAAAGTTGGTGCTATTCTAAGCATTACCACCATGAATGTTATTTTTGAAACATGTGTTGCTAAGATATGGAAAAGCTATATTGAGAAGGATTTTCCTCGAACCTTTCCAGGTCATCTGGAACTGGGCGAAGATGGTCAAAATTCTTTGATATGTATGTTGACTGGATATGTAGGCCATAATCTACAAATAAGATGGTGGAAGCTTAGGTGGACCAACTTGTTATTTACAAAGGAATAATAGATGAATATGTGTGAAAAGTTGTAATAAGAAATATATGTTTACGTTTTGGTATATATATCAAGAGGACCCAAGCAAGGTTTCTATAACTAAAGTTGACTCGAACTATATTATATTGGATGGAGAAATAGGATTCTTGATTAATGATATCAGGTTGAAAATGGCTTTCATGGATATCATAAAGTTACATGATGGAACTCTATGGCATTTTCTAATAAGGAAAAAATATTGAAATATGAACCATAAATATGACAGTGACATATAGTATGATGAAGATGATTGTGAGTTTATTTTTTCACAGTCCATGAGAACCTCAAGTATTTAATTTTCTTTTTTAAATGTCTCAGTATAAAATGGTTTCTCATATTCTCAAAAGGAGAAATGGTTTTGTGCTTTACCATAATCTACTATGACATTGATTTGATAAGGCAAGTTATTTATCCCAGAGCACTGATAAGAGGATTTTCTCATAGGGAATATTAATGCATCATGAAAATGAACCGTGTGACCTCAAGGTTTTAGCATTTTGTCCAGTTTGTTGTTGTCTCATGATTCATTGCACCATAAAGGCCTTGGGAACTCGACTATCTAGTGAATACATCATTATTGATCTTCCATTCTTGATACCTCTATCATTCGTTAGCAACACAGCTAATGTCATGCATTTTTGGTCATTTGATGCGTTTTTTTCCATTTTTTGTCACAACAGATAAGCATGGTTCCCTATTCAAGCC
Organism: Pinus taeda; assembly: GCA_000404065.3. Classification (NCBI taxonomy): domain Eukaryota; kingdom Viridiplantae; phylum Streptophyta; class Pinopsida; order Pinales; family Pinaceae; genus Pinus; species Pinus taeda. The sequence goes on from APFE030006037.1 coordinate 55,028, forward strand.
CAACATCTCTACATAATTTCTTCAATCAAATGACTTCCATGGTTGTTTAAGAAACTAAAATGTTCTCTGCCTCAATACTTGATTGGGAAACCACTCATTTCCTCTTACCCCAACCCAAAACTCGTTAAAAACATGATAAATAGATAAGCACGTGTAGAATTTCCATTGTGCATATCATCTTCCCAATCAACATCAACAAACCCATGCAACTGAAGTTTTTTACATCCATCTTCCTCATAGAAAATAACATAGTCATTAGTGCCCCACATGTACTTATAGATCCCCTTGACACATGTCCAGTGATATGTTTGAGGGAAGGATATTCTATGAGCTAATGGACATGATGCCATGTGGATTCGCCTTTCCTTTATCTCAAAAGATGCTAGTTTTAATTCTGGCTTTTTTTTCTTATGTAGTAGCTATTTTTTATAGCATGGAATGGTTCTAGAGTTCCCGAGTTGGTCATCTGAGGAGAGATTGTTGGAAATAATACTGAGAGGGGGGGTGAATCAGTATTATCACATTAATAAAACATTTTCATTTCCAAACTCTGATTCATATATGATACTTCCACAACTTCTTATGATTAAGTTAATTGATCTTCAATGAGTGCAATAGAACATTATCAACCATATTATCAGTTAACAGATGCAGTAACATAGAATAGATCATCACACATAAGGCACACACATGAACACCATGATATAAGGTGGAAACCCAGTGCGGGAGAAAACCACCTGCTGCAAGTCATCTCAATCTTCTTCTTAATAAGAAAATCCTTTTACAATATTTGTACTGGTGCAGTCTTATACCATTATGGGAGCTACAACCCCCTTTGCTCTTGTACTAGCCGATCCATTTACTAGTACGCAGGCTGCTACCTGCTGCAATGCTCCAAAGATTCCCCTTTGCTTTTGTACTAGATTAAGTACTAGTACGTAGGCGCCGGCCTACAATCTTCTCTCCTCCAGGTACCACATTTCATCAATGTTCATACTTCTGTGGCATCACGCACCTCTGCAGCTACGCCTTCTGTGGCGCCTCCGCACTGCGCCTTTTGTGGCGCCTCTGTGGCATCTCCTGTGGCGCCTCCGCACTGCGCCTTCTATGGTGCCTCTGTGGCGTCTCCGCACTGCGCCTTCTGTGGCGCCTATGTGGCGTTTCCGCACTGCGTCTTCTGTTGTGTCTCTGCACTGCGCCTTCTGTGGCACCTTCGCACTGCGCCTTCTGTGACGCCTCCGCACTGCGCCTTCTGTGGTGCCTCTGTGGTGTCTCCGCATTGCGCCTTCTGTGGCGCCTCTGTGGTGTCTCCGCACTGTGCCTTCTGTGGCGCCTCTGTGGCATTTCCGCACTGCGCCTTCTGTGGTGCCTCCGCACTGCGCCTTCTGTGGTGCCTCCGCACTGCGCCTTCTGTGGTGCCTTCGCACTGCGCCTTCTATGGCGCCTCCACACTGCGCCTTCTGTGGCGCCTCCACACTGCGCCTTCTGTGGCGCCTCTGTGGCGTCTCCGCACTGCACCTTCTATGGCTCCTTAGTGGCGTCTCCTGTGGCGCCTCCGCACTTCCGCAACTACAGCGCTCGAGAGATCACCCTTCACAGATTCGCTTTCCACTTCACTTTCATATAGATCGAGCTTTTGAAACAATAACCCAATATTTCAGATCTTAAGATATTCAACCCAAAAGCATACCCAAGCCAAATGATCTCCTTTGCTTTATATAGGCAAGCTCTTCCTCAAATCATGGACCAATACCACGGGCCAAAACCATAGGATCAAAAATTGTGGGACTAATACCATGAACCAACCATGAAAGTGCGTGAACTTTTCTCCACATGAAATAAACTTTTCTCTGCATAAAATTCCGTGAACTTTTCTCTACATGAAATAAACTTTTCTTTGCATAAAATTCTGTGAACGTTTCTCTACATGAAGTAAACTTTTCTATGCATAAAATTCCGTGAACTTGAAAATAACTTTGCTGCATTATAATTTATCATCTGAGTGATTTGCAATCAAGGACAACACTTGTCTCATAATGCCAACAATCTCCCCCTTTGGACTTGATGGCAACCTCAAAAACTTCAGCGACATTCTCCCCCT
>APFE030006040.1:0-23658 GCA_000404065.3 Pinus taeda
TTGAACATGTGTTAACTATGCGTATGGGCCAGCGTGTAATATGCTGTGGCTGAGTTATGCGTATTTTCTTTGACTGCTGAGTTATGCGTATATTTGGTGGGCTGAGTAATACGTATACCATGGAGGGGTGAGGTGGGGTCCATTCCCCACTCACTAATTTTAAACTTTAATTTAATTTCTTCACATCAAAAATTAAACCAAAGTGAACTTTAGCCATACAATGTGCTTTATGAACCTCAACGTTGGCCCATTTGACTTGCTTTGACTTTCTTTGACTTTGAGTTGAAACTTTCTTGGTGGGTCCCACATGCTTGCCACATCACCCTTGATTCTCTGCATAATCTCCATGTCAAAATTTGACTTATTTTGACTTTGGAAAAATTTATAAATTTTTCCAATTATTCATTTTTTGAATTTTTTCTTCATTTTTGCTACTGTCACTTGAAAAATCGGCTTTTGAGGGACTCTAAGTCATTTTTTGACCCCCAAAGTAGGCTCTAGGAGAATGTTGGGCCTCTGAGGATGAATTTTGAGTGGTCATACGCCCCAGACATTTCCTAAGGCCACTTATTTATGCCTTTACATAAAAAATAATTAAAAAATCCCATTTGCGGGAAATTTTTAACTATTAAAAAATCCTACTTAGACCTAGCCAAATTCCACGAAACTTTTTGTGTGATCTAGTATGGTAATATACATCGACTCTAGACACTAAGATGTGTCAGGGGCTCAATCTTCAAACTGTCACCTCGGCTTTGGGGTAAAAATGAGTGAAAAATTCCAGAGAATTATCCGCCTCTGAAAAAGAAGGGATAATTAACCGGATAAAAAAAACACTCCAAGGTGTACTCGTTTGCTGATCGAGTCCCACATCCTAGGCCTGATACAGAGTCAAGAAAATCATCATACTAGCATCACTTATTACAATTCCTCGCAGGGTGTGGAATCTGGGTACAAAGAAGAAAGATGATGAGAAGATAGAAGTAGAGTTAAAAAACTCTGTTGACTGATGACATCTGATGGTACAAGTATCCTCTGGATCATCCTTGGGCATGGAGTCTTCACATAATCATCAGGTGCTACTCCAGTAGTCAACAGGGCCAATCCCTTTCTAGGTTTTGTTGGCCTTGTTGAGAAAGTGCGCCTTCTAATTTCTTAGAATTTTCTGAGCAATTTTGAGGGCAAATTTTCCATTTTCTATTTGGTAACAACAACAAAAATTTATTGGGTCAGTGCAGAAATTGGGGAGGAGCTTCTACAACACTTGGGCTTCATTATTATCACCTGAGTTTTGCCTTGCTTGCTTGTAGCAAGCCCAGGTTCTACTATTACCATCTATTGTACCCATTCTGTTCATATTAATAAAATGGTTCAGAGCTTGGTTCATATTTCTGGTGTTTAATTCATGTGCTTGCATGTTTTTGAGATTGCAATTTGTAGTTAGTTATGACCTTTGTTATTTCCTGTATTTTCCTATAAGGAATATTACAGTGGTATCAAAGCCATGATCTTGGCCAACTTTGGGCTTTAAGCCAAGTGATGACCAACCCTGCATAAAAAAAAGAAGCTAAGAAATCATGGGATCCAAAGAAAGATTAAAATCAAACAACATGGCGGTAACCTTGAATGAGCTGATTAGGATGCAACAAATGATGATTGATGTGGGGGAGTAGTTGATTCATACAACAATTGGGAATTAGGACCGTTCTCAATTCTACAACAAATCCACTATGCTTAAAGTTATGGATAATGCATCAAGATGGCAAAACATGATTGCAAATGATGTGGAGTTATTGGCAACGAATTGGAGGGCATACCAATCATTGAGACATGACATTCAGACGTCCCTCTCTTTTTGGGATTCCGGTGAACTAAGAGACATGCACAAATCAGTGGGAATTCAGTGGAATTATGCAAGGATGATGAGGAGGTAAAAGATGGAAAAGTAGTTGAAGGGGCCATGGTTGGCAAGTAGACAATTGAGCATACACCTGTTGATGAGATGCCGACAGTTGATGAAGTACCCAATGTTGTGACCGAGTGTTCGGGTGATAGCATCACACTGCATATTGATGAGGTGCCTGGAGCCATATCCACTGTTGATGAGGAGCCGATAGGTACATAGGCATCCAAACCTGTGATAGAGTTTCCAAACAGTAGCTACCTATCGTTTATTGTTGAGGATGTTATGCATGATGAGCTATCTGTAGAGAGGAAGTTAGTGGCTCATGTTGAGCCCATGGTGGAGGAGGATGAGCAACCATCCTTGGAGTCAGCCATCGATGAGGAGTAGTTAGGAACATCAACGACCAGCTGTGCTGTCGTGCTTTCAGACGACAGTCCCCTTTAGGCATACATCGATGGGGCTTGCAACATTATTGGGCCGCCTCCTTGTGTTAGTTAGAGAGAGGCCACGTTACCTAGGCAGATTACATGGATTGGCCAGACTAGCGAGATAAGGTGACATGAGTTGTGCAGGTTGCAACATTCGCAGGATGGAGGACTCACACCGTGTATGGTTGTTCGTGCATTCGATCCCTCTCTCGTGGTAGGATTGCGGGAGATATTGAGTTGTTACCCAGTGGAGCTAGCTAGGAGGTTAGATGCATCCATGGTCACAGATCAACAACTGCTATGGATTACTAGAGGGGCTTGAGGGCCAGACTATTGTTGGGATTCAGGTGGGATTCTCCATCACATTATGGAGTCAGTAGGTAATGGTAGTAGCTACATGACAGGCTCGGTGGTTGGCCACACACACCTTTTCATATCCCCTTTAGAGTTATTGATAGCACTAGTGACAAGATGGATTGACAAGGGAGCAGGCATAGTTCATGAGTTGTCATGGCATGTTGGGCATACATGAGATTGTAGGATAATTAGCCTATTTTGGGAGGAGTTGGTAGGAGGAGGTGGCATCGACAGGCCACCAGATATGGTATTGTATGGAGACCATACTCTCTCACTAGTATATTGGACACAAGAGCTACCGAGGATAGGATTAGTAGTGTCATTCACGTTAGCATGTGAGGAGTTAGGTTGCGCAGGTCTATTTGGGGAGATGTGGAGAGATAACTCACATCATGGAGGGCTTACTAGCAGAGTGGTGGATGCAATGGCACATGCGGGATGGCATATGATACACTGTGTTACGACAATAGGCAGTGGTACCCATGGGTGCACAGAGATATGCTGCAGAGTCCAGTGATATGCAAAGGGATGCGACCTGATGCATACAAACCCAATTGTATAGAGGTATGCAGTGATGAGCAGTGGCTTGCAGAGGAACATGGAGATGCGTGGTTGTTTGATGTAGCATGTTGGTTTCAATTGAGCGACTCACATTGCATCGAGTACATGTGGGGAGTGCGAGGTACAGTGACACATGTAGGATACGAGATGGTACAAGATGGTATAGCAGTAGCATGGGGTATCCAATTGTGTACAGGGATAGGCCATAGGGTGTTGATTTCTGTAGCATCGGATGTGCTCTTGCCTCGAGATTTTGCAGAGAGACTAAGACACATGCATCTCCAATACCCATAAATCATTTGGGAAAATTCCACCTAGAGATGATTTAATTAAAATAATTAACTTTTTTTAAAATGGTTCCCTAAGTCTAAACTTAGGAAATCTGGTTAATCAAAGGGTATTAATTAAATCAGGTCTGAATCTTCTAGAAGAAGACGAGGATCAACTCCCAGTTAATCTTAGTCCTTGATTATCTTTTAATCTTGGCCGTTGGTGCTCCAACGAGAGATTATAAGGAGTTCGATGGGCACTTGGAGAACACACTAGTGCAATTTGATTTCGCTGGGAAGTAGATTTCTTGAGTAGCAACTGTGAGTTGCCGGAAGTGACTCAGTAAAGTCAAAGCAATGAAAGAGGGGCAGGGATAGTAGACTGGAGGAGAGTTTTCCAGATCTGAGGAGTGCAAGGCAGAGAATACAGAGAGAGGTTCAAAGAGGCAGCGCTGAGCTTTAGAGGGAGTTCGAAATTTAATTGGGAGAGTCGAGATCTAGTGCCAGTAGTCGGGGTGTGATACTAGAGGGCCAAAGGGTCGAATTTCCGCACCGCAGGAGATCAAAGGAGGAGGTAATGCAGAGCCCAAAGACTGCGATGTAGATCTGCGTAGGATGATGCAGAGGCTGTGTAGAGGCAGCGTGGGGCTAACCATCCAGAGCCTGGATCAGATTTGGATTGCTAGTGACAGTGAGATTTTTCTCGCTATCTCCTTGTCAGTATTTATTTGTATCAGATTGCCAGTTTGGGCATCTAACGATTTGTACTCAGATTATTACTGCATAATAAATAACACCCTCAGTTGCTGCACTGGTTTTACCACATTGGGTTTTTCTGAGGACATTTATCCAAAAACAACAATATATATGTGTGTGTTTATTTCTCTCTAGTGCAATATTTAGTTTCCACATTATTTTATTTTGTGTAGGCTATTGCGTATGTATTTCAGTATTTGCTGTAGAAAACTGCAAGTAAATTGTTCAAGTAATTTAACAAGTAGGAGAAATATTACCAATTTGCTGCAGTAGGAATCGAGTAACCGATTTGTCACATGGTATTAGAGCACAGATCGTAAGTCAAATAGCTTATCGTAGAAGGAAGGAGGCAGTTCGAATTTTTGCATAGGCAACAAATCGAAACCCTCAAGGGCAACGCATTTCCTTGGCCAGAAGGGTTAGTTCTTTGTGGGAATTTTTACTCTTAGTGAGTCGATAGAGAATAAATTTCTCAGATAGAAGAGTACCAGAAGCAGAGGGAGTAGCAATAGTTTCCTTGCAGAGCAAATCTTCAGCTGGGGGACAGTGATTTTGCAGCAGTTGCTGGCATAATAACGTCAGAAGGATAGAAGAGCACAGATTGAGGGAATTCTTTCCTCAGGGGACTTCTAGCCAAGAATTTTGAATTTTCCTAGCAGAGGAGCAATAGCTATGAGCAGATTTGCCCACTCCAGCAGGGAGCGCGAAAACTCAGTCAGTAGCTGCATAGAGGAGAAGAGAAGGAATTCGAATTTTTGCGGAGATGGCTACAGATGGGTAGGATCCATGGAAGAGTAGCAAATTAGATCCAGTTGCTGCAAATTTCTCACATGGATCAATATTTTTGCTATGGGAGGGCAACATAATTAGTAGCAAGAGGATCACAGTGTCAGTAGATGCAACTAGTGATTCAAATGACAGTTGCATAGCTAGTTGCAGTTAGTTTCTGGAACACAGTTGCAAAACTAGTTGCAGTGACACAGGCAATGTGAATTGCCCAGTTGTAGTATGCAGGTGCAGTTCCAGCCAGGAGATTACTAGCACAGAGCTTTGCATCCAGTTTCCAGTGCAGGAGAACTGTGTGAGTTGCGAGGAGGGAGTAGAGAGATTTCCCATAGGGAGATCGAGACTCAGAAGGAGTCTAGTTTCAAAGGGAGCAACCCTATGGAAGCTAGTACTTCAGGATTTGGGGATCAAACTCATTATTGCAGTAGTTGCAGCGGCACTGCAGAAGCATTAGCAGAGCAGTAACAACAACAGTATGAGTAGATCAAATTTCGCGATGATGACATGCATACTCCAGAAGTAAGTTGGGGTGATTTGGTTTTGTAGCCCCAAAGAGCTACAGGATGGGCAGGATTCTTGAGGAGGTCCACCTCATGAATCAATACCTTGCTACAGAAGCCCAAACCATGTAGTAGCAAGATGGATCAGTGGAAGTTGGTGCAGTCGGGTGCCAGAGTGATAGATGCAGTAGCTAGTAGCGGTTAGAGACTGAGCAACGTAGAGCAGAGTTGGAAACAGTGCAGTTGGCACGTAGCAGAGTCAGCAACAACACAGAGGCTTCAGTGACAACGTAGAGTCTAGCAACAATTAGGACTTAGGTGATAGATGCATCATACTGACCACAATTGGTTTAGTATTTTGGATGCTTTTTTGTTGCAAATGTTGCAGTTGCAGCAGCAGCAGATGGGAAGGGTTGCAGTGCAGATGCAATGTTGGCAACAGTTCAGCAGTGCTGACAACAACACAAATGCAACTCATATCAGAGTTGTGCAGTAGTTGGTGGACAGTGGAGCTAGACATCAGTAGCGCAACAGGAGATGGTGCAGAGATAAAGTGATGCTTCAGTGGGTTGCAACACTAGAGCACATTCCTTGTGAAGAGGGAGTGTTGGGTTTCTGTAGCATCAGTTGTGCTCTTGCCTCGAGATTTTGCAGAGAGGCTAAGACACATGCATTCTCCAATACCTAGAAATCGTTTGGGAAAATTTTACCTAGAGATGATTTAATTAAAATAATTAACTTTTTTTAAAATGGTTCCCTAAATCTAAACTTAGGAAATCTGGTTAATTAGGGGGTATTAATGAAATCAAGTGTGAATCTTCTAGAAGAAGATGAGGATCAACTCCCAGTTAATCTTAGCCCTTGATTATGTTTTAATCTTGGTCGTTGGTGCTCCAACAAGAGATTATAAGGAGTTCGATGGGCACTTAGAGAACACACTAGTGCAGTTCGATTTTGTTGGGAAGCCAATTTCCTGAGTAGTAGCTGTGAGTTGCCGTAAGTGACTTAGTAAAGTCGAAGTAGTGAGAGAAGGGCAGGGATAGGAGATTGGAGGAGAGGTTTCCAGATTCGGGGAGTGCAAGGCAGAGAAGATAGAGAAAGGTTCAGAGAGGCAATGCAAAGCTTTAGAGGGAGTTCGAAATTCAGCTGGGAGAGTCGAGATCTAGTGCCAATAGCTGGGGTGTGAAACTGGAGGACCAGAGGGTCGAATTTCCAGACAACAGGAGATCAAAGGAGGAGGTGACGCAGAGCCCAGACTCTGTGACACAGATCTGCGTAGGTTGACGCACAGGCTGCGTGGGGCTAGCTGTCCAGAGCTTGGATCAAATTCGGATCACCAGTGACAATGTGAGATGTTTCTCACTATCTCCATGTTAATATTTTCTTGTATCAGATTGCCAGTTTGGGCATCTAACAAGTTGTAATCAAGATTACTACTGCATAATAAATAAAACCCTCAACTTCTGCACCAGTTTTCCCACATTGGGTTTTTCCGGGGACATTTGTCCAAAAACAATAGTGTATATGTGTGTGTTTATTTCTCTCCATTGTAGTATTTAGTTTCCGCAGTATTTTATTTTGTGCAGGCTGCAGTGTATGTATTTCAGTATTTTCTGTAGAAAACTACAAGTAACTTGTTCGAGTAATTTAACAAATAGGAGAAATATTATTAGTTTGTTGTAGTAGGAATTGGGTAACCGATTATTCACACAGGGTACAGTGCCAGGTCGAGGAGTACAGGGATACTCGGTGGGATGGAGGGGCATATGTTGCTGCACATTAAGCTCTTGGAGGGTTGCCTTTAGGGAGACTTGTGGAAGGAGACACTAGGCATACCTTTGGGTGTAGTTCACCTAGGATCGACGGGGACGTAGATGAGCGATACTCGATGGTATCCATGGGGACTCACATGCTTTCCCCTCTTATACATCACTTACAGGCACAAACGATTTGGTTATTGTCCTTTGATACTTTGGTTGCTAGCAGGGGGGACAAGGAGCTCACCTAAGATATTGGGATGACACTCAATGCACTAGGGGAGACACTTCTCAACAGTGGAATTGGGTTGGTGCACGAGTTGACAACCACATGTTGGGGGATGAGGTGATCATCTGCAGTGGTGGCATATCGTTCATCAGTGAGCCTACACCTAGGGAGTTGGTCACGAGGGAGACATGTGTCACTCTTTCCACAGGGCATGTTAGGACCATGCATGAGTAGAGGATACCGTGTACGACTGGGGGTAGTTATTTGGCACATGTGGCTTCTAGCAGTCATCGGTAATACGCAGTGGCAAGCACAAGGCAATTTAGCATGCATCAGATTAGTTCATGATATATGGGGCCTATATGTTGGTTGCATGCAGGGACTAGGGACAAGGCACAAACAGATTCCAACAGTTGTTAGAGCTATGCCGCAGTGTGTCTAGGGGATCCAGGGATTCAGTTGGTTGACAGACCACTCCATCTCGTGAGGAGCAGGACCATAGTAGAGGGTGATTTAGCTCACTTTGGGGTTGAGACATGGGGGATCATTGAGGCCTCCATTGTTTCGCGAGGCAAGCTTCTTCAGTTGCAGCTCAAGATTGAGACTAGCGATGGGTGGGTAGATATTGACATCATAGAGACACCTGGGTAGGATGAGCTTGGCCTTTGTCGATATTTTGCCTCCAGGTTTTAGGGGAGGAGGCTGCAGTGTGCACACAATGGGAAGCCTATTTGAGTCAGAGTGGCGCAACGAAAACATGGTGGCGCTTTTCTGAGATGAGCATGGGACTTGGGCATCGCAGTACTAGATAGCTCAACAACCTTTAAGGATGTGTTGGTTGCTATAGGGGGATATCACTAAGATTTTCCATTGGGTTTCAGTGACTCGCTGATGGCATGGGGGACTTCATCAACATGGCAAGTTGTTCAATAGGGGGATATCAGGAGGAGCTCATGCGTGAGAGACTTCGTCCCCACAGGGATTGGGTTGTATCTTCAGGACTTTACTCTTGGTGTGCATGAGGTGGACTACTTGGGAGGGCAACTTCATGGAGAGTTAGACAAAGTCCTACATTATCATGATGCTCTACTTATTGATAGTATACAGAGGGCTTCTGGAGCTTACACTTGGTTGGATGGTGAGTGGAACAAGGGGTGCTTCACCTTGATCAGGATGCCTTGGGGTCTTGGTATTGAGAGATTCCTTCATGATCAGACAATGCAGAGATCAAGGTTGAACCAATGGCACATTTGGGACCCTAGTATTAGTGGTGATGATAGTGGTGATTAATAGTCAGAAGAGGTGCTTGTTCCGACATTACTTGAGGACAAGCAATTTTTGGCGGGGAGGACTGTAATATCCCCAATTTTGTGAGCATGAGAATTTTGCCTAATTTTGGTGATATTAAGTAAAGGGGCACATATTATTTTGGAGAAAGGTGGCAAGTATTATTTTATTGGAGATTGGCGGCTAATTATTATTTTATTAAAATGGAGGAAAAAGTCACTTAGTGGAAAATGGCCCCCTCCAATAAAATAATAATAAAAGGAGTCTAGAAGCATGGGGAGAAATTATAAAAGGTGGATGGACTCATTTGCTAATCATCTTTTGATTATTACCCTTCACATTACATCTTCTCTTGGAGCTGTTTAGTACAAGAAGAGAAGTGCTATTTAGCACAGGAGTTCAAAGTGGAATTCCACCCTCATTTCAGAGAACTTTGAGTGTCTCCCTAGAGAGGAAATTTTGGGAGTCCAATTTAGGATTTCCACATAGCTTAATTGCAGGTGTTCACCCAGTGCTACGCACTTCCTTGACGTAGAGGCAGTTTGTGGAGGATAAATTTATTTAGCTAGAGTGCGTCGGGAGATTCAGTGATTTGTAGAGAGATATCCTACCTTGAGACCAGAATTTTGGTAGTGTTTCGCAGGGTAGAAGTCTTGGCCATTTGGTGGACCAAATTTCTCCATTCTGGCAGTGTGCAAAGCTCACTAGAGAATGCTTCTGCAATGGAAGACAGAAACTAATTTCCGGAGGAGATTGGCTGGAGGAGAAGGTAGATTCCGGAGGAGATTTTGTGTGGAATTTTTGTGGCATTATAGTGGAGGAATTGGGAGTTTCTGGAGCATTACATCTCAGCAGTGGGTGTAGCTAGCGAGAGAGTCACTCACACTATTTGGTGGGCTCTCTCGTTACTCGGAATCAGCCCAAACCCTTTCTGGGTTTTGTGGGTATTTGGAGAGGAGTATGTGTCTGCATTGTCAGCGTGATCCGAGTAGTATTCAAGCCATAAATCCACTTTCTTTCAGCAGTGCGTTTTACTAGTTAGCTGACAATTTGCACCACTTCGTGGGTTTCCTGGAGAGCTGGTTTGGGGCCAATCCCTTTCTGGGTTTTGTTGGCCTTGTTGAGAAAGTGCACCAACTAATTTCTTAGAATTTTCTGAGCACTTATGATGGCAAATTTTCTATTTCCTATCTGGCTGCAACAACACAAAATTATTGGGTCAGCGCAAAAATTGGGGAGGAGCTTCTACAACACTTGGGTTTCATTATTATCACCTGAGTTTTTCCTTGCTTGCTTGTAGGTAGCCCATGTTCTACTATTACCATCTATTGTACCCTTTCTGCGCATATTAATAAAATGGCTCAGAGCTTGGTTCATATTGCTGGTGTTTAATTCATGTGCTTGCATATTTTTGAAATTGCAATTTGTAGTTAGTTCACCGCCTCTGTTATTTCCTGTATTTTCCTATTAGGAATATTCCAAGAAATTACCCTAGGATATTACATTACACAACAGGAGTCAATGGGGCCTTGGCTCTCTGGTGAGGTTGGTTGAGTAATTATTCATCCACCTGGTTTCGATTCTCAATGTGGTCTGCCCTACCCAATTGGCATATTAAAATGGGATGGGGCTGGAAACATGTCCTCGGTGAATTTGGAGGAATATATACCGTCAGACCTATCATCCAAGCCAAAGGGAGGCTGTGTTATGTGGTGCAGCCCCTCCCAGTATGCGCCTGGAAGCCCTGACAAGGGAAAAAAAATCCAACAGTTCATTGCCCTTGAGGCCCAGTAATTCCTCTTTGAGAGTGTAAGAGATGCTTGTCAATTTATGTGAATAGAACGATAACAAAATGGAGTGAAAGGAAGAAATTTAATTTTTAGTACTATTAAAATCTAGCAGACATATAAAATGAGGTCAACAAACTAGAGTGCAGAAATGTTATATAACAACAAAGTTGACCATATTCTTCTGTGCTGGACCATATGCATCCTTTTTGGGTCATTAAAATAACATATAGCTCACCTCATGAGTGAAGAAGTTTTGTTTTGCTATTTGGACATTTTCTATAGTTTAATTTCAGTTACAGGGAAAATCATATAGATACTATTTGTAAGAATTTTAATAACATTTAAGATTTGATCCATATTGACAACATTTGGCAGCAAATTGCATCACATGGGCTCTTTGACGTACAAGTAAAGGCTTGTGGGGATATCCATATTGATGACCATCATACAAATGAAGATGTTGCTCTTGCCCTTGGAAGTGTAAGTGTTTTTTGTATATTGGTTCCTACTACTACTTCTGCTATTATTTTTACTATATGCAAGTGTTTTTTGGTATATTGGTTGGTTCCTATTATAGATTTTCTTTTGTTTTTTACTTTTAAGTTTTCTATATATATATTTCAATTATATATCAGTTGTTTTATATATATGTTCTCTCTCTGGTGATTGATTTTATATCTTCCTGTGATGGTCAATGTTGTGGAAATTTAGTCTCTACTTCAAGCTCTTGGAGATAGAAAAGGAATCTATCGTTTTGGAGATTTTTCAGCTCCTTTAGATGAAGCTCTTGTACACGTCGCCTTGGTAAAAACTTGCAGCCCACCTGTTTTTTTAATTTCAAGCCTTGAAAGTGAAATTATTGAAAGGCACGTTGAAGAATTTGATTTATGATGGCCAATGATTAAAAACAGTGAAGAGATAACTAATTGACGAGTTTATATAAGAGTGAGGTATTTGAATTGAAATGGTGGTTATATGCATGCGATGCAACAATTTTTATTGACAATTATTTTAGTCATGTTAGTTGTCAAATATGAATTTCCTGCTAGTTATAGCTGAACGTTGATATGTCTACATCAATTGCATGTACACGGGTTATGTGCACATTGATTTTAGAAAGTACTGGATCATGAATTTACACACATACATGTCATGACTGATGATAGAATATTATCGTGCTGTTTTTCTCTAGTTCAACATGGTATCATTAATGGGTCCTTTTTGGTTTAATTGGATAATTCAATGGAAATGTTTTTTCCATTGCACTATTGCAGCTACAGAGGGAGTTATGCTTTTACATGTAGTATCCAGCCAGATTAAGTGATTGGATGATACAAACATATTTTATTTGTAATGCCCTACCTGATCCTATTATCTTACATTACCTTATTAGCCTACTTGCTGAGTGATTTACTTTTGTGCTTAATTACAATGAATATTACAAGTATACATACAAGATATGCATATGATAGCTACATACCCACGCCTTGCACGAATACACTAGTATTTTAAAGCTTAAAGTGTTGGATGATTAAATAAATCGTTAATCATGATTAGTAATTAGTTAACCTTAAAACATGATTTATAATTAATAATAATATTTTAAACATGATTCATTTAACTATTAAATTAATAACATCCTGCAAGTTTGACTAACATTTCTAAAATAATATTATTGAATGGTAGCATTTATTGAAATCATATTAATTATTGAATGGTGATATTTTATTAAAATTATAATATTATTAAATGAAACTACTTTACTGAATTAATAAAAGGTGGGTGGGGAATGTACCACTCGAACGATATTGAAGGGATAAGGGGCAGTTGGAGTGATAAGGAGGGGGAGGCTCGAGTGGTGGAAGTCAATAGCATTAAAGTTGAGCATGGGGGGCATTCATGAGAGGCGGTAGGGATGGATAAGCAAGGAAGGATAAAACGAGGAAGGGGAGAAGAGATACCAGGGAGAACTCAAACTAGGCTTTATTGAGAGGGTTGGATCTAGATCTAACTTGAACACAATACGACTGGTTGGACTTGGGATTGGAGGGCTAGGGAACATGTGGAGGTTCCTTGGGCTAGGAAGTGATTCCTAGTTGGCCGGGAGGTAAATTTAGTCAGTTTAGCCTCAGTAGGAGCATCCCCAACCAAGCCACCGGATTAAGTATACTTCAGTTTATTATTTTATTTATGTAAATTGTTCAAATGAAATTTATAATATGTTGCAGATCAAATTTTATGTACATGCTAGTGATGTTTTATAAACATGAAATTTTTCTTGTTCCGAATATATATATATATATATATTTTTGTGAAATTTATTTGAATGAATGTAGTAGTTAGAGGACCCCTGGTTGGGTCCTCACAATATTCTAAACAATAGTTTGGGTTTACTGCAGGATTAAGCATCCAATCCTGTTGTCACTTGAAACTAGAAGTTTTGAATGGAACACTTGGATGATGTGCCAATGTCACCTTCCACAATCCCCCTCACAGTGGGCGAGTGCTTGCCACCCTCAGCGTGGAATCCCTAATTATTTGAAGTGGAAATAATTGAGTTTTCCCTTAAAATGACACTTGAAATCTACAAAATAGCTTGCTGCAATTTTATATCAGATCTGATTTCTGCTGGGAAATTTGTTAGGACAACATTGAGCGAATAGGTCTCTGAGTATCTTTTGCCCGATTCACTTTCTATGTTTTTCTTTTTTTGACTCCACAAAAGGCACTAGTTATTGGTTCTAATATCTTGCTTTTCACATTTTAAAATCAAACAATGAACACTATGCATTTTAGGCCTATTAGATTATGTATATAGGGTGATTTTCATTCTGTTTTCGGCACATTATGAGAAGATTAACTCCATTGCAATATTCATTTTGTTGCAGAACTAGAGAGAAAACTTACGCTTATCTTGGTTTCCATGCTTCAATATCATAAAAGCTCATAAAATATACAAAAATACTTGAAAAGACATTTAAAAAAAACAATCATGATTAGCTGCTGTATTTTCTATTTTAGCATTTAAAAAAGTATGCTTTTAACTTTTTATCAATATAGTTGTATTGGGTTGCAGTGCCCCAGCCCTTCATAATTTTCTAGATTAGTTTTTGTGCTATCTTCAACCTCAAAACAGAAATTACATCTATAAATTCTGTTTTGTTGCTTTATTGGTGCTCCTTTTGAAGCATAAGTGCATCAAACTGTTACTCACATGAGACCGTCTCATTTCGAGGTAACTGGAAACAATGCATTGTCGCCATATATTCTTTCCTTGCATTTTGGGTAATTGCTTCTTAAATGTAGAGGGGAATCTCTAGATGACTTAAGGAGTCAAACTATGATGCAACAGATGATTAGTGAATCGTAAATTAAAATCACGTCTTGTTGCTCTAAATAAATCTATGCATAAGATGTCACAAACTGTAAGTTTTAGATGATTTAAGGATTGAAAAATGCATGGAAAATGATGCAATTTTTATATATGACTAAAAGGAGAAAACCTAATGCAATTATGCTTTGAAAGAGTGCCAATTAAGTAACAAATCATAATTCACAGCAACTTGTAATTTCTATTTTGATGCTGAAAAGAAAAACTAATGCAGAAAATTACTACGGAGTTGGACATGCAACGCAATGCAACTATAATGAGAAAAGCACACTGTTCTACCTGTGAAGATGGAAATTACAACAATTGATTTAGGCTGTTTTAAAGAATTTAAAGGTTTTTTCCTTTTAATGTATTTTTGTATTTTTTATGAGTTCAATTCACAAAGGTCAAGAAAAACATAAAATTTCTCTCCATTTCTGTGACAAAATGAAAGTTACAGCAAGCTATTTTTGGTCTAATGTGCCTAAAACAGAACGAAATATGACCTATATGCATAATCTAATATGCCTAAGATGCAAAGTGTTCGTTGTTTTGATATGAAAATTTGTTTAAAATATGAAAAGCAAGAGATTGGAATCAAATTGCCAATGCCTTATGGAGCCAAAGAAAAAGAAAAGATAGAAAGTGAATCAAGCAGAAAATAATATGAGGCCTATTCACTCCAGCCCTGTGAAGAATGAGATCAATAGCACGTGAAATAAGACATTAAAAATTTCACACATGAAAAACCTGTAGTAGGTGCCAATGAATTCCCATGTCTTTATAATCAAAATTTGTAGGAAAAATAAAGTTCTGACATGTTTGGACAGCAAAACTCCGTAGTACAAATCAAATCTACTGAATGGAACAGTACTGGTCTTGACCTAGAAAAGTCAATCACCACCACATACACTCCATGCTAGCTATCAATTTCAATCTCTTTGGGGAGAAGAAGCAAAGGAGAGGAGGAAGAAGAGTCAAGACAGCACAACAGAAGAAGCTCAAAATCTCACACAATAAAATTCTTTTTCTTCTCCTCGCTTGTTACAATAAATAGAATCAAAATGAGAAAAGAATGAGGGAGAGAAAGGATCAGATAGAAAATAGAAGAAAAGTAAAAATAGTAGTTTCCAAATATAGCACTCATTTTTGAGTGAAAATAGCATGTGTGTGAAGAAACTACCACTCCAAAATACCCCCTCCTATAATAGCCACCCATAAGATAAACTACATTTATATTATAGGAACTTATTTTAATGCACTATTTAAATTATGGGATAAGTGAGGATTTAAAATAGTATGATGATCTAGACTAATTAGAGAAGAAACTTTAAAAATAACAATATAAGCTCCTCTAGGCCAAGCACTCCTCAACTAAGATCATAAAAATTCCTCCCAAGGATCAACACTTCCAAAATAGCCAATATCTCCATGTGGGCCCACTGATGCCAAAAATCTAATTGGTCTTTGAAAATTCAAAGTGCTTAGAATGGCTTGAAATCAAACACTGATGCTGCTTACCATACTGAGTTCCCCAAATGTCTAGTCACTTGCTAAAATACCCTAGCCTCGGAATTTGATGAAATTCATACCGTAGTTGAATCCTCCAAGAAGGTCCTCAAATATGAAATTAGATTATCAATCAGAGCATTCAAATTTTTTCTAAAAATAGCAACTTCTCAGATTTATTTAGAAACGTAACCTCGTGCATAGCTGCCTAAATGGTGTCCAAAACTATGATCAAATCATGCAAAATATGATGTTGCAAACTCACCCTAGTCACATCCCTTGAGGGTCTTGTTACCACACAATCTAGCAGGCCTTAAAGAGGGAAAACCTATAGGAAAAGAAGCTAGAATAAGTGATAACAACGGGATAATGGCCCACTCTCACCACAACCATTGTCCCCTGCTCTTTATAGATTTTCATCGATGAGAGGAGTCCCGATAGGAAGGAGATCACTTAGAATAGATGTGCTAGGTGTTGTCGCACAGAATGTCTAGGCACCGCGACAACGCTCAGATCAGGGGTTGTCACCCTGATCCCCAATCTCTTCGTTTAAGCTGTTTCCCTACAACAAGCTTAGGGGGTAGATCCTATGGAAAAATGGAATAAAGAAGAATTAGTTGGGAACCAACCAGTTCAGGAGACACATCGAGGTGACCAAGTACTTGATTAAGATTTAGCAAGACTTAGGATTTGATTAGATTTTAAACGATTGATACTAGTGCCTTATGGAGTCAATGATCTTGCTAGAGAAATGAAGACCAAGTAATCGATTAGCAACTGATGCTTAGATGAATGGCTATCTTATATGAAATGCAGACCCCAAAACTTAATGTGAGATGCAGGAATCTTGGTTGATTTTAGTTAAATGCCTATTTAGATTGTGAATCCTTCAATCCTTTCTGTGTTGAGTCTGATTTCATAGTAATTGGCAGAGAGAAGGTTAGGAGAAGCACACTAAGGTGTGATTAACGATACCTCTCCTGAACTTCTAACATACCTGGTGCCTCCGGTGCTGCGAAGAGCTGTGGCTTTGACGACTGCAAGGTTACCGTTTTAAGTACTATTAAAACATGCTTCTCAAGAAAAGATGGATGGAGATCTATCTGTCTATCAACCAAGCTTATGCTTGGAAGTAAATTTTATCTATGCAAAGTTAACTTATATGCAAATGCACCGAAAGATGAGATGAAGTTAGACTCAAGGATAGGGAAACACTTGCGTTGCTAAAGCCTTCAATTACCCAAATGAGATGTTCGCTTTATTAGATGAAGACTTAAATGATAATCTCTTGAAGATATTACAACTAAAACACCAGCTTATTTCAAATCTTCTTGATACAATTTAGCTCAAAGAGAACAAAACTACTTTGCAATTCGATATCAATGCCAACAAATGCTCAAAGTATGCTTAGCTTAGGAAACAAAGATACACAATCTATTGTAATTCCACAACAAGATTCTTTAACAATCACTTGAAAACATTTGCAAAATGTCTAGCGTGTAATGAGCATTAAATAATCCAAGCAATGACGATAGATTTCAATAGATGCATAATGTTCTAGCAATTAAATTTCAAGAGATCCAAATACTTTAAACAACCACAAAATTTAAATGCTAACCAATTCAGATCCTAGAATTTAAATGATTATGCTTAGTGACCCAAATCTAGGAAATTAACCACCTTCCTATAGTTAAACTTAGGATATAAAAAATTTAAGCACATTTAACTATAGAGAAAAAGAAATGCTGAAACCACAAAACTCTCCTTTAGATTTTGCCCTTGATAAATTTGATTAGTCTTTATGAAAACTTTTCGATGTGCTAAGCAAGACTAAATGTGACCAAAGTAAATCGAAAAATATTTAATAATTTTTTAAAAATTTTTAATGGGCTAGAGGCCACATAAAAATTTAAAAATCTTAAGTGTGAAAATTAATTTTGATTTATTTCCTAGCCACATAAACTTCTAGGCCTTTATTTTAGATTTTTTTTTTTTTTTTTTTTTTTTTTTTTAAGATTTGAATAAAAAAAAACTAAAAAATAAAATCAAAATTAAACTGATTTAATGTAAAATAAAATCAAAGTGGAAAAAAGAAACCAAAATCAAAACCCCTTTTATATGTTTTAGATTTTTTAAATCAAATTAAAAAAAGGGACAACTAAAATCATAAACCCAACATGAAAATAAAGCCTAACTTAACAAAATGAAATAAAAAATCGAAATGCTAACTAAACCCTAGACTAACCCAATGAATATACAAAAGGAAAAAATATAAAACACAAATGAAGTCGAAGTTTGTTTTTGCAAGTTTGGATAGGCTTCAACGGCGGGAGGGAAAGAGGAATTCGACGATAGAATGGTGAAGGTCGACGGAATGGAGAAGGGATGCAAGAGAGAGGGTTGGATGGAGGGTTTAGCAGGTTAGGAGGACCACATGAGGAGGGCAAGGGATATGCTGCGGAATAGAACGAGGGTGTGCGTTTGCTGTAGGGATGCGTGGATGGGCAGGAGCAAAAAAGACGCAGGTTTGCATGGAAAGGAGAGAAGTAATGGAAGCTGGACGATAAGGAAAGAAATGCGATGAGGGGAGAACAACGATGGATAGGGAGAAAGGGTTTAGCACACAACAGATTGAGGAGGTAAATTTGGCAGACAACAAGAGTATGAGGAGCAACAAGAGATAGAAGCTTGAGGATCTCAATTTCTTTGCAGGTTTTGGCAGCGGGTGAGGAAATACGCAGGTTTGGTAGCTCGACGGAGCTGTGGGAAAGAAAAGACAAGCTTATGGAGCTTCAGATCAGAGAAATGAAAGCAGAAAGTGAAGAAACGCAGCGATGGGTAGCAGACAAAGGATTTGTAGCAACATTTCTTCCACAAATACTTGAAACTTCTTCAGCAAGATGCGAAATCTCAACCCCAAGAAGCAACAAAAATACCCACAAACTTCCAAAAAAAAATTGTTTGAAATTTTCTTTCTAGATCTGAAGGATTATGAAACCCTTATTAGAATTTTTCCAGATTAAAAAAAATAAAAAAATTTAAACCCTTAGACTGCAACAAATTTGGACAGTATCCCTGCAAAATGATTTCGAGAGTCTCAGGAAAGCAGCCCAAACTCCAGACAACCTAGAAAGAACGAATTTCAGACTTGTATTTTAGATTTATTGATGAAACCCTCGTAAGATTATTTTCAGATTTGAGATATTTGAAAACCCTTTGACTCAAAAATTAATGCCACTGCAAAAGTTGGTTTTGAGGCCATATCTTACCCTCTAGGGCCTAGATTTGGCTTCAAAATCAAATTTCACCTTCAGATTTGCAACTTGTACCTGAAAACACAAACACCTAGAACCTGGATATACAAAAATAAATGAAACCCTAGTCAGAAAAGTTAATTTTTTTATAGATCTATGCACAGGAACAATAGATCTATCAGATTTGGCGAGTGTGAGTCCAACTCCGCTCCTAGATCTGATAATCTAAGGCTCTTGAAAGCCAGATTTATCAATTTAGCACAAAAAAATTTGAAATTTTGATTTTAAACAGAGGTGCTTTGCTCAAAACCCTTCATGCATTAACAATAAAATTTCTTATGATAAGTGCGGGATCCAATCAAGCTGGGTTCTTCAAGAAATACGAATTGGGAGTTGGCTGGTCCAACGGAAAACTTCCCCGAATGCCCGATGATCTAAAAATCAAGAATTTCCTGCACAACTCAATTCAACCATCAACGTAGAGCGAGAAAACGATAATAAAATTCAGAGTTAATAGAGATACCTGCTATTATATTCAAAACTTAAATTACCATTCAAACCCTAGTGATTGAGCAAGATACTTGTGCTCAAATCACTCTTCAGAAAGCTATCATCAATGGCTAAAAGGAAATCTATGCATGAAAATAACACATCTTGCAACATTTCCACGAAGAGTAACACCAGTAGAAATTAACACCAAAGTCTTTCTTTATTGCTCATAAAAAAAAGATTACAAGAGAGCTTTTACTTAGCACACGACTCAAAGATCGGATACCCTCAACTGACAACTAACGTCTTGTTTAAAGATAAATCTTCCAATGGCTAGTTCGAGTGATCCTTTTCAAAGTGATCTCAATTGTTGATGAGTATCAAAATTTCTTTTAATCTCATTCGTCGAAATTTTAATTATTGAGGAAATTTCAAAATTTTCAATTAAATGCATTTTAATAAATTCAGAAATTAAAATTTTGAATTAATTTCCTCAAAATTTTGACTTTGACTTGACCCTAGGGACTCAAGGCTTGAAATTTAGCAAAATAAGCAATTAACCTTAGTCCTTGGACCTCTTAAAATTTAATTTTACGGACCCACGAATTTTGCCTTTGGAAAATTTAAATTTACCTAGGCCCTATATGTAACGACCATAACATTAACTAGAATCTGAAGTACAGAAAGCCTGAAGAAATTAAATTTGTACTTACCTCAACTGCGGCTGATTCTGCTGGTGCTGCTGACGCTGATTCTGGTGGTGCTGTCGTCGCTGTTTTGATCTAGTCTCCGGAAGACCAATACCACCCAACCAGATTGAGCAAACCTAGCTGCTCAATCCAGAAAACTTCACAACAGAAGCTCTCTGTCCCTCCGTGCCCAGAACCTCAAGCAGCTTAAAGCTCTTCCAATGGACAATTAACTTCCTCCTGGTTTTCTCCTGGTGAATTTCTGTGCTCCAGGTTCTTTCTGCTCCTCACTTCTTTTTCCCCCTTCTCTCGGTTCAGGCCTTCGCTATTTATTACCGGCCTGGCGGTGGCCGCCCTCCCACTTGCAGCCACCGCCTCCCACGCATTGATGGCTCTCAGATATTTTCCAACCCTCCTCTGCGTTCTGCAATAAGTATTCAGTTGGTTTGGACAGCTCCGTTTAAAAGTTCGCTGGTACCCTTTTATAATTTTACATTATAATGTCATAAGGTTTAATTAATATATTTTATAACATTCACATTATATATTTTACCAAATTTAAGTGATATATTTTATAACCTTTCTTATATATGTTATAAAGTTTTTTTTTAAAGTTTTTATAAACTCATATTATAAGTCTAATGATATACTTTATAAAATTTTAACATATATATATATTATAAAGTCTTTATAATTTTATTTAATGGGTTGTTACATACATTCCCCCTTCTGAAAACTTCGTCCCGAAGTTAGAGCTTTAGGTTCAAGGTTTTAATGGACATGACCTTTTCTGTCCAGGTCCCCAAGCTATTCAAACTCATCCTATCCTCCCTAATCTCTTCTGCTCCCATCCTATCCGTCCTCTACTAGAGTATGCCATGGCGTCAATTTTACTGACCTAACCATTCATACACGAAGGTGACAGCGTCGGCTATACCGACCTGATTCCCAGTAGGCATCCGGCAGTCATCATCACACGTCTAGGGGAGCGTGACTCGCACAGTCCTCCCATGACTCCAGGGTTCGGAGGATAAACGGTGGGTAACACCTCCACCCCTCCCAGTAAAATTAGGGCTACTACCCTATCATAGAATCACTTTGAGCTTTAATCGGTCTGAGGTTCTGTCATCACGTGGTCATCCCGGAAATTAGATCATTTATTGGCAATCATAGTCTATCTGCAAGTTTATCTGCAATCATACACTTACCCATGTATTTGTAAAATGTGCATCAGCATATTCAAAATAACTCATGTATTCTTACATATGATACTACAGCATAACATAATTTGTCATATTCTATGCATGTAGTTGGACTTTTATTTAGGATGTATTCACTTTCAGTTGCTCATTTTTGACATGCATAAATGAAACAGATTTATATTGTTTTAATTTCTATCAAAAGTAAAATTATTTAACGACTTTTAACCTTATTTGACAACTATAATTTAGTAAAAATGAACCACATATATTGTCTTGGTATCCATGTACCAGCCGAAATTTTAAACATATAATACGCCATAAAGTTTCATGTTCACCCATAATCATTCAAATGTTTCTGAGTCTCTGACTGTAGTGAAGTAAATATATACAAAACATACTGTAAAGGTTTTCAAAATGGACATAAATTAGGGTATCTCTGAGAGATGTCCGCTGTATTTTCCCAAGTTGTTGATCCAGGACTATACTTGTCCCATTGGACCTTAACTTGGTCCACCAGACGGTTCCTCAACTGTCGAACTCTACGTTCCAGTATACGTAAAGGTTCGAACGTTATGACTCCCTCGTCCGATACCTGCAATTCCTTCCATTGAAGGTTATGAGATAGATCAGCTATATAATGTCTTAATACAGAAACATGCAATACATTATGAATTTTATGCAGGTGAGGTGGCAGGGCAAGACGATAGGCAACAGGTCCCACTCTTTCCACGACTTTAAATGGCCCAATAAATCTGGGCGATAACTTTGTCCTTTTCCCGAATTGAATAGTACTTTTATTTGGCTTGATGCGGATGAAAACCTGATCCCCTACTTCATACCTCCTATCAATTCGGTGAGCGTCAGCATAACTCTTCTGTCTATCCTGAGCTTCCTTTAATCGTTGCCTAATTTGCCTTACCTGCGCTTCCATTTCATGGATTAATTCAGGTCCTATTATCACTCGATCTTCTAACCTATCCCAACTTAACGGTGTCCTGCAAGGTCGGCCGTATAAAGCTTCAAATGGAGGCATCCCAATCGAGTTGTAGTAACTGTTGTTGTATGCGAATTCAACTAAGGGTAGATACTTTTCCCAATGTGATTGCTGATCCATTACATACATTCGCAACATGTCTTCAAGTACTTGATTTACTCTTTCAGTTTGCCCGTCAGTCTCAGGATGGTAAGCAGTGCTTAAATTTAGCTGAGTACCTAAGGTTGTTTGCATGCAAGTCCAGAACCTCGAAGTGAATCGAGAATCTCTATCGGATATAATCTTTTTAGGTACTCCATGAAATCTGATAATTTCATTTATGAATACTCGAGCTACGTCAGCAACATCGTAAGTGTCTCTCACAGGAATAAAATGAGCGCCTTTTGTTAATTTATCCACCACTACCAAAATGGCATTGTGTCTTTGAGAAGTAAGAGATAGTCCAGTGATAAAGTCCATCGAAATGGTCTCCCATTTAGACATAGGAATGTCGTGGAGTTGTAAGAGGCCCGCTGGGTGACAATGATCGGCCTTTACTTGCTGACATTCCAGACATTTTGCAACAAATTGAGTGATATCGCGCTTCATACCTGACCAAAAGAAGAGCTTCTTGGTGTTCGCATACATTTTCCCTACTCCAGGATGAGCACAATAAACTGCCCTGTGGGCTTCCCCAAGAATGGTATCCCGAAGATCTTTATCATCAGGAATATACATCCTCCCGTGGAATCGTAAGATCCCATCGTTTTCTAGTACATATCCCTCAAATTTAGATTCTTTTACCCTGTTACCTTCAAGACTTGCTCTTACTTTTAAATACCAGCTGTCTTTTATAAGTTGATCCAATACTCGTTGTCTTAAGTCTACTTTAATGGGTATGAGAGAAAATATCCGAGGTCTTCTGCTTAAAGCATCTGCCACTACATTTTCTTTTCCTTTAATGTATGATATCTCGAAGTCATATTCACTTAGAAATTCACTCATCGCCGTTGCCTTGCATTTAAGTCTCTTTGGGTGAACAAATATTGTAGACTTTGATGGTCGCTTTTAAGTGTAAAACTTTGTCCCACTAGATAGTGTCTCCAAAGCTTTAAGGCTAGAACTACAGCAGTTAATTCTAAATCGTGCGTCGCATAGAGCTCTTCATGAGGTTTTAACTTCCTGGAAGCATATGCTATTACTCCTCTATCCTGCATCAACACTGCACCCAGTCCCTGTTTGGATGCATCGGTACATACTGTAAAATCTTTTGTCCATGTCAGGGACTCTTAGAATCGGTGCACTGGTGAGTAGTCTTTTGAGTTCGGAGAATGCTTTGCTACATTCTTCGGTCCATTCATACCTAACACCTTTCCGCTGAAGGGTTGTAATTGGCTTTGCAATTTTGGAGAACCCTTCTACAAATCTTCGATAATACCCGGCTAGACCCATAAAGCTTCGTATCTCATGAGCATTTCTCGGTATTGGCCAATCCATGATCGCTTTTACTTTCTCAGGATCTACCGAAATCCCTTCACCTGAAATG